>JANHGL010002074.1:46089-64940 GCA_024611195.1 Ceyx melanurus
TTTATATGCATCATATTATTTATATTTTTATATATATTTAACCACCATGGAAATATATTAAATCCTAGAGAGGCAAAACCCCAAGCAAGCACAGAACAGTCAGTAAGGTCATTAGTGTCAAAGTGGTCAGGACTGAGAGATGACAACAGCCTCAGCAACATCAGGAGTCTTATATGTGGCTGGCTCCTGCCACTATTTCTCTCTGATACCTGCCTGGTCAACAGTCTCTTCATGGGTCTTACATGGGTGATGAACACATTAAAGATTAGCTTGCATTTTTTTAAAGCTACAGAACTGTCTTTGTGGCTTTGGACTTAATCAGTTTTATTTTTAAGAGCTTTTTTTCCTTCCAAAAATAATCAAGTTCTACTTTTAAGCTGGACATATCCCAGCTGCAGAGTGCTTTTTGGTGTGTGTGTGTGTGCGTGTGTGTGTATGTGTGTATATATATGAAGATGCCTGAATAAAAAAAAAAAAAAAGTGTTTTTTTACACAAGTTTCACATACCGTCCATCTTTCTAGAATGTTAGAGACACCATGGACTATATCTATTTAGACAGCTATCTAGAACAGAGAGCTAGTTCAAAAACAAATTTACATTTTATGCATATAATCTTATACCTGGTGATTTTTACAGCCTCACTCTATTCTTCCAGGGCACTCTGTAGGGCTTTTCACTCAAATTAACTACTTGTTGACTAAGCCTATAGCCAGAGGGCTCAGCTAATTTATCTTCATTAAGTATTTACATGCCTCCATGAAGTCCCTTAGCTGTAAGTACAAATGGAACACCACGAGTGCAAAAAAAAAGTAATGCAGAGCCAGCTTCAACTAGTGAATTTTCAGATTAGCATGCACTGTCAATGTCAAAGATGCTCTACCATCTTAGAATATACCAGGGAATTCTTGTAGAGGAAGATCTTGGAGAATTTTAAACATTTCACCATATGTAATTCACTTACCAGGTTCTTCTATATCAACTTACCAACAACAGAAAAAGATAAGTATTTGTCTTCAAGGTATTCTGCACTCAGTGTGATACGTAAAAGGTTCCCCAAGCACTGGGAACTCATGGATCCTGTGTTGAACATATTGATAAGCTAGTAAATAGAGGATTTAAAATAACATCCAAACATAAATCTGTAATTGCCCTGATTGCTTTATAAAAATAAGCATAATGACAGCCATATTCCAAAGCTGACCAGGAGGTGTTAAAGGGATTACTTTAAACCAGAAATACTTGTAGGATAAAAGCAGCCCTCAAGTACTTCAGACAACTTAAAGGCAGAAAGCAGGTACAAACTGTTCTAAAAGTAGAACTAAAGAAGACTGCTTATTTAGCATGTATTTCTAATAAACTGGGATTTGTAATTTCAACCAGAAGTTTCCATGGCACAGTGAGCTAATGCCAACTAGACCTTTTATAGTAATAGTGCATTTCAAGGGCTGGGAGGATCCTTTTTCCTAGGGAGTTCAGCACTGTACCTTTAGGTTAACCAAGGATGCAACCTGCATGTCAGAGATAAAAATACTAGGGAACATCAGAGAGAAGCTGATGAACATGACCTTATTCTGCCTATATTCCAAGCTACTGACTTGATGCAATGCAGAAGCTATAAAATTGTTCCAATGTGGATAAATCCTTCTTCACTTTGATCTTTGGTAAACACTGACATATTTATACAGCACCTGCATTGAGCAGGGCAGACAGTTCTACAATCAGCTCTCTGGATCTGCTGTCCTATGACATGCTGTCTTGTAATAAAGAAGTTAAAGCAGACAGTAATTTTCTTTAAGAAAACTACTTCTTCTCAGACAAAGCACTGATATTGTTATAGTATTTAAAAGACCTTTGGCCAATAACAAAACTAGGCTTAAGAAAACAAGAACAACAGTATATTTCCAATTAATCCATACTGCTTGTGACCAGAATGAGGAAAAGTAGAAACATTTGTTTAAGATGCATAAACCCTGTATATTTGGAGTTTCTCAGAAAGATATGCAAGCACAGCTGCCAGAAGAGCTTCAGGCTCTTTGTAACACACACAGAAACACAGATATCACCTATGAAAAAGCAAGGATGTCATTACATGAAAGCAGTTTACATCAGCATTACCTGGTCTCTCTTGGGTCCATATTTCAGAGATTACTATCCCTATTAGTAGCAGCCTGTAAGAGAAGACAGGGATTAGCAGCCACTTCCACTGACAACAGCTTGATAGCAAATTTCCACACTCAGAAATTTCTGGTATGGATATTAAACTAATCTTAAATTTATAGCTACAGCTCCAGACTTGGAAATTGCAAAATGGGATTTCCATAGTTGCTACTAAAAATAGAAAGGCAAACCAGAAAAGTTGAAATACTTAATGCCTTCAGCAAGGCCATTTATGTTTAACAGTCATAAAGCTCTCACCTCTCCACCACACTCAGCTTCATTGTGAATTTACTCAGTCTCTAGCTTTGATGCTTTTCCCTTTACACTCAAGTCACTTATAAACAAAAATGTTCTTCAGCAGCTTTGCACAGAAATCAAAGCCCTTTTAGCTTCTCCAAGTCTTTAGCTAACCACAAAGGCTACCACCTTTATGCTGATGAAACTAACTTTCACCTGTTTAGCCTCCTAACTGTGAACCTATAATTCATGTCACCTGACCATTTGCTTTAGTGATTAAATCTGCTGCTACTTACGTCCCCCCATTTTGATGGTTGCCAGATCCTATCAGGTTGTTAGGGGTCAGTAGGATAACTGGTGGTGTTTTGTAAAGCACATGGCAATTCATTCTTTCAGAGTTACTTCTTTTTACCCTGTGTGGTAGGTTGATTCTGTCTGGATATCAGATGCCCATCAAAGTTACTCTATCATTCCTCCTCCTCGGCTGGACAGGGGAGTAAAATATTTAATGAGAGACTTGTCTCCTCCGTGAAGGATTTTCGTAGCATTCCCTAGGCAGATGAAGTTTGCCAGAGGCAAATGTGTAAAATGAAGTTTTAAGGCAACTGGTGTAACAAAACAAAAGGAATGACCTTTAAGGTAAGAGATCAAAACTAACAATAACAGGGAACACACTTGTAAGTACTTGTAAGTACTTGCTAACTTCACTCTGTCACTTGTGGGGTGACAAACTAAAGGAAGAAGATACCTCACTGGGTGACTGTGTGACACCTAGACCAGATATCATCCCCAAATTTTGGCAATATTAACCTCAAAACTGTGAAGGAATGGATCTGATCACAAAGAGATGGAAGAAAAGGACTGAATTTGCTGCATGATAAAGGCAGACCTGTAGTTCTGGGTCTGGATCAGTGATGGTTTCCCACCACAATCAGCATAGGTGCACTCTGGTCTCCATGAGAGTCTCTGGTCCCTGGGGTTGCTGGGGACAAGCTTTGCATTGTTTCCTGATCAGAGAATCATAGCATGGTTTGTGTTGAAAGGGACATGTAAAGAAAGGTCATGTAGTCCAACCCCCACCCCCCCCTGCAGTGGGCAGGGACATCTTAATTAAAGTGTCTTAATTATATCAGGTTTCTCAGAGTTCCATCCAGCCTGACCTGGAATGTTTCCAGGGATGGGGTATCTACCAGCTCTCTGGGAAACCTGGGCCAGCATTTCACCACCCTCATTGTAAAAAAATTATTCCTTCTATCTAGTCTAAAGCTACCCTCTTTTAGTTTAAACCCATTACATCTTGTCCTACAGCAACAGGATCTTCTAAAGGACTGTCTTAATCTTTCTTGTAGGCTCCCTTTAAGTATTGAAAGGCTGCTTTAAGGTGTCCCTGGAGTCTTCTCCTCCCCAGCCACTGCCCCAACACTTTCACCCTTTCCACAGCAGAGGTGTTCCAGCCCTCTGATCCTTTCTGTGTCCATTTTTAATGAGCGGTTAGAATTGCCTGCATCCCTCTCTCCCTCCCCCCCTCTTATTTTATATCTGGACTAACCTTGCACGGGGGATGCTTTTGTTCTAGGCTAACTCCTGTAGCGTTCGGGGTTTGCTCCTTTGCACACAGGAGCAGCAGAGCCGAAGGATTTGTTTGTAATTCAGGGCGATGTCCTGGAGAGGGAGCCGGAGCCTCTCCGAAGGCGCAGCATCCCCAGAGCGCAGCCCCGTCAGCGACCTTTGGTCCTGTAGCCCCTCTGTTCCCAAACCTACCGGGGATTATATAGGGCAGGGTTAGGCAGACAAATTTATTGTTATTTAAAATTTATTATTGATGCTACTTATCGCGGCATCATATTACTGCATCGTCCCCACACCTTCGACTGTGTAACTGACATTTCAAAAGTGAATTAAATGTGAGACAGTTTGCTCTGTTCCAAAGTTGTTGGTTTTTACCCTGGAAAAAGAGAGTTATCCTCAAGTGTTTTGTGTTGCTGTTGTTTCCTTCTGAAATTCCTTATATGATAAATTGTATTTACTGGGTTTCCCTGAGAAGCACTATCCATCAAGGATACTAAATAAATAATGGATTATAATAACTAAAAACATGATCAGGCAGTGAGGGTCTAAGTATTGGATAGAACATTCCTGTTTATTATTGTTGGAATGGAAACCATTTGAATTATCACTTTTTCACTGGGTTTTTACAATATTGCAAGTAGGTTATTCCACTTTTCCAGAACTTGAATTTAGGTAGCACAAGGGAAGTGCCAGAGATTTTCTCCAGTTTACATCAATCCACTTATTTATATCAGATCTGCACTGTTGACAAACCTACCACACCAATTCTATCATGTCAAGATTGCTTCTGCTTTCCATGCCAAACAGACTCTAGCTGTGTTTCATTAATCCTTCATCCTGCCAATACTCACATGCAGGCTGGGATTATGGGGCAAAGTGGCATCCTGGAGGTGTATTAACTAGCCACTGGTATATAATTATAGTGGAATAAAAGAGAATTGCAGTAGCCCTGCTACAACTCAGCCTTATCACAGTGGTACTGAAATCATTACCCAACTAGTTTACCCACACAGTCACTGTTTGTTTCCTTCTTCAGCTATTGATTAATTCCTAGACACTTTTCTGTTTCTGGATTGTTATGGAGTGGTTTGTTTGTTTGTTTTAATTGTTTGGAGTTTTTAATGTATTTATTTGTTTAATTATTTATTTATTTACAGTATGCCATGCAGATCTTGGACCATAATTATTATTCTGGGCAATACAATAGCACAAATATATCTGAGATTATTTATATCCAATAAAATCTAAACCACCATCTGAATTAACTAATATGACAGAAGTCTTGTGTGTCACAATTCTTCTGAAATAGAAAAGGTTTTACTCAAAACCTATGGCCAAAATGTTAATGCCTTTCAGCTGGTAACTTGTAAGTCTCCTACAACAAGGAGTGACTGGGCAGTGGGGTCAGGCCATGTAGTGCCATGACCCTTGGATGAAGGAAAAATATGTCGGTACAATCTAATATGGCAATCTGTTAAATGTACCTTGAAAGTTATTTCGACTGCATGCAGAAATGCATGATAATTTATAGTAAAATCATAATTCCTCTAGGATTAGGTAATAGATAATTCTGCGTTAATAGGAATAATAAAACAGATTTGCAGTTTCACTCGTATAAAGTGACCCTTGTAAAATGTCCACCAGGAAATGTATTACTCCCTTTCTTCATGGTTGCAGAGCAGAATAATAGGTATTCAATGAACTACTCTATCTCTGTTTCCTCCTCCTCCCATGTATCTGTTCCTAGATGGTGTGTTTATGTGCTAGCTTAGTTCAAATATTTTCCATGAGCAAAAAACAAATGGGGACACGGAAAAATAGGCTGTTCATCTGTAACTGATATCTGCAAGAGTAGAGACATTAGATTGAATGAGGCCATTAACTAAATCTCAGCAACTTACACTGGGCTGTCTCTGCTGCAAGATATGCCTCCTCTGGGGATACAAATTATTTCCTAAATCATCACTGACTTGATTTTCAGTTAGGCAGTCTTGTTATGGGAGTACAGTAAAGATCCCCAGAGAGTCAATAAATTATCTGTCTCAGAGTCATGGGTGGTTTTCTTTGGGCTCCCCCATGTTCAAGGTCAGTAGGTATGATGAATGTCAGGTGACAATTCACAGATTAAACCAAGGACCAGAACATTTAAAAGTACAAATGTCCTGAGTTAAAGCTTTATAAGGCATGCTATGGTAGTCTTTTCTTCTCTGAATAGGGAACAGCAAGACAATTGAAACAATCTTCCCCTAAAGAACACTGATCCCCATTTTACTGTCTGGTGAAGCACATTGTGTTTTGCACACAGACCTTGCACGAAGCCATGTCTCCATCCCCACTTGTGCTTTCTGAATCTCATCTCCTTCAGTGTGCTGGTGCAATATCAGAGAATGCCCTCCCTTGAACCAGGACCATAACCTGCAGAACTATGCACAAGATCTCCTATAATTGAGAACTCCATTCTCACAGTTTGTCAGCATCAATAAAACTGAGCCAAATTCAGCAACAGAGTTACACGAGGAAGTAATTTGGCCCCTTAAAGTCCAGCTAGAATTTGAGAATAGGAATTTATGTGTGGTGGATAGCAGTTTGTGGAAATATCTGGAACCAAATGCAAAGCAATTTAGATTACTGTGATAGCACAAAAGCTCTTTGTGTAGACAATTTAAGACATCTGCCCATGGTCCAGACATCTGTGTGCAATGAATACCATTTTTGAGCTCGCTCTTTATTTATCATTCAGTGATGTCCATTAATAATTGCTGCCCCTGGACAACCCTGCTTTTGTCTATACATAGTTATATATGGTTACTTGACAAGTGGAATAAACAAGGAAAGATTTAGTTGTTCTTATATTGAAAATACAATCTGTGATCTAGTTCTATTTCAAGTATAGACAAACACATTTTACTCTTCCCTCCCATTCTCTCTCTGTCTATATTAAAAGATGCTATTGCACATTTATATCCCTCAAAGTAATGGACAAATAAACTAGCTCCTGTCATGCAGATATAATCTTTTTGTATTTTTAGCTCACCTTCAGTTGTAATCCTCCTGAGATGCTGAAGAATCTGGAACATTCAGGCCTGTGCTCAGAAACCAGGATTCTTTTCTTTAGGTGGATTTCTTTTCTTTGGTCACTTCCAATACTTCTGTGAAAAAATCACTATTTCACAGATTTTTAATCCTATCTTTTCTCAGTTTATGCAAAGCCATTGAGATCTTTCTATACAATTTACTTAACTAGTAACTAAGCTTTTTGTGCTGTAAGAAGGGATCAAATTTTCTTTGGTGCAAGAGCATGCTTCAGTACCAATTAGACTTTGTAGCCACAGAGATAGAAAGTGAAAATAGTGTGTAATCACCAGCAAATAAACAGATTTGTGCCATCTGTTCAAGTAATTTCATGTCTTCTTAGCAGTCAAAAGGAAGCAATATAGAACCAAGAGTAATCTTCCCAGAGTATTTTTATAAAATTTAACTTGTGTGGTTGTAAGTTTTTTTAAATACACTCTCATGCATGTTTCTAGAAGTCTATAATGTTTGATGCTGCAGTCTTGAATGAACAACAATGTAATCCTTTCTGATTTCAGTAAGCTTTGGATTAGACTACCAAAGTTTGGAGGATAAGGTTGTCTTTGTTCCCAGTACACTGCAAACAGTGCAAAACTTTTTATTGATTGATTTATTTTGAGATTTGGAAGTGTATTCAATTGCATCACTGTTTATCTGCATCAGTCTTCTGATAGAGCTCTATATGCCTGTGAGGAGGAAGATAAATTCAGATTCAAATGATAGGTCTCCCCTCCCCTGAACTGGCAGCCATCCAGTGTTAAGTTAAAGGTCTCACACCACTTTTCATGATGGTTAGGGGAGACCTCTGGATTTTTGCCAGATTTCCTTCTTCTGTAGAAACAGATTCTACATAGGGAGCCAGATGATGAATGCAGGACCATCAAATAAATGGATAAGGTCTGGGAATATCCCATTGTTCAATGGATTGTGTAAGGAACCAGTCAGCTTCTTGTAAATGGAGACTGCCCTCTGAATAATGCCAGAGAGGCAAAATTGGCTTAACCTCCAAACTGAAAACACAGCAGTCTAAGGAAAAGACTGCAAAATGAAATCCATGTTGGCTCTTTCAAGTTCTCTTTCCATTTTTTATGCTCTTCATTTTGAGAGATGAAGCACAACAGGAATCTTTGCACTGAATCAGAACATTTTTTCTGAGATCGGACCAGTCTGCTTGAGATTTTCTCTATGATCATGGAAGTCTCATTAGAAATCAGTTTACATCCCCCATTTATAGACAGGTTTAATAATATTTCACAATACTGTTAGGCAAGATACAAATAAAGTTTTTGAACTCATACACTATGGAGTATGTGTACCAAAATGGCCATATACATATGTAAGATCATTTGTGTTTTACTGTAGCTGAATTATTTTAAACAGAATCAATCTCATTTTTCACTGCCTTCAGTTAACTAAAGGGAAAATTAGCCCTAGATCAAGTATTTTGCAGAAAAGAGAATAGTTTGTGGCCTAAGGAGATACTGCTCACATCTTTTCTGTGTTTCATATACTTCTATTGATTCCACAGTAAATATAATTGAAAATTCATTGCTTCCAGTCAAAGAAAAAAAATAAATAAAAAAAGACTATGTCCTGGTAATAATAAGTTTGACATTTGTTTTACTTCCAGATAGAAATAATGAGCAGAAATAATTAAATACTTAATAGAAGAGAAAGTTCAGAACTGAACTTCAGTCTCAAAGGAAGTATTATGAACAAATTTGGTTTGAAAGAATTTAGGGGTTTTGCTTCAGCTTGTTTTGATGTTGGGCTGAAATCTCTTGAGGTTCTGTGGTGTATGCTTTGGAGACTATAGTCTAAATATCTTTATGGTGGGACTCGATGTTCTTAAAGGTATTTGCCAACCTAAATGATTCTATGATCTCACTGCTCTCCACAGCAGAACAAATTGCCCTGCCAGACTTCCCCATCTGCAAGACACTCTTGGTATCTGAAGGGATAATGATCTGTCCCACATCCTGGACAATGTTGCATGGCAAGAGACTCCAGACCGTGGAGAAGAACAGGAGATATTCAGCAATTGAACCACAACTTCAGTGGTACCACGGTGGCTGATGACACTATGCCAATACTAATAATTTCAGAGCTGCATGGACAATTAGTTTGGCATTAAATCATGACATTTTAATATAGATGCTGATGTCACCTCGCTGAAAGGAATTACTCTCGAGTAATTACAATTACAGCTGAGCATGTTAGGGTGATGCTGAAATACCAGAGAGGATGAGTGATGTGGAAATCACTTTTACCCAACACTAAACAAAACAGCTATAAGCCATTGTAAGAACCTGGTTATTGAGTGTCTCAAACCTTGTGAGGTTATAAGATCTGTAAAGATTTGTTTGGAAGAGGAAAGGTGTTAATTACTTGTGATTGCTTTGTCTCCTTGCAGATAGGCTTTAACAGAAGGAAGAGCTGAGTTTTGTCTGGGCAGGGCCCTGTCTTTAGTTAAGTGTTTCTGCTGATTCTGTCAGAGGGGAGGATGATGTCAGGTGCACCCTGTTCTGGCTCATGAGGGCTCGTGCAAATCAACACCTCTTCCTGTGGAAGTTGGGAGTGACACCCAGATATCTCAAAGGTATAAAAGAGACAGAAAAACACTGATTGCTGTGCACCCACCACTGAAGAACTGAAAACTTGGAGCGTGAGAAGTCACTGGATCCAAGGGTGGTGATAACCCTTTCTCTTTATCTCTCTCTTTCTCATTCTCTCATGTCCCCTCTCTTCTTCTTTTCTAATAAGCCTTTCTTCCTTTTCCTCTCTAAATTTGTTCTTGCTGTAAACCAGTGCATTTCACACAATGGTAAAGTTGTCTTCATGTCTTCTCTGCTTGCCTCTATGATGTGGTAGAGCTTCCTTTCTTCGTGCTGCAAGGTGCTACCCCCACAGCAGCATCATATTTTTCATATCCTTGTCTGTTTATAAAACTAATCCACTACTGTGCTGAACTTGCAGGTCCATTTGTAAGCCTGAGCTCATGATATTTCCCAGCAAGAGCAAGCCTGTCAGGAGATTTCTGACTCTAAGAGCAGGAGAAAAACAAGGGGAAGAACTGGGGAGTAGTAGCTTGGCTTTTTTTATGGTAGAGTTGCCATATCCTAAACAACATATAAATATTTAGCAATATGATTTAATTTTACATAAGTTGAAGGCATCTCTTTTCAATGTTATTTTTAAATGAAAGAGCAGCACTCTGACATCAGGATAGGAGTAATGATGCAGCTTTTAAACTATCTCTTAGCCTGCTAACATTGCATATTAGTCTAGCTGATGTTCCAGGACTGCTTTTAGAGCTTCTCTGTGTAGCAAGTGAATCATGTATGTTTACAAAGCAGTTTGCTTTAAACTCCTTTGCAGTCTCTTTACAGCACAGGACTGGGAAGTAGTGCTGATATTATGTTTATTTCCTTCTGAGAAAGCACTATGTATGCTGTAAGTCTTCAGCTCCTTCAGTCAATGAGTGCTGTTTTTTCCTCTTGCAAGGCAATGGAGCAGTGCCTGGCATTCAGGTGTTAATGAAATAACATTAAGTGTTAAGAAAACAACAGATTCTGCTGTAGCTACTTTGATTATCTGGAAAAATCCAAGTGTTACAGGGATCATCCAAAAATTTTCATACACCTGTGGGTTCCCAAAAACTCGTGTTTTGATGCAGTTGTAGAACCCTCATTACTCATCCAGATAAATATTTTACTGAGTTCTGTACTATTTATTGCATTTGTACAAGGCTGTGCTACAGTACCATCAAACCTAAGCTCGCTGTGGAATTCATATACCTTTCCATTAAAATGCAATCAGGCTGCTTCATAGCTTATTTATAATTGGCCCACCATTTTTACTTTGGTGAGCCCAGTCTCATCAGATGCATTGCTTACATTATGTTCATCTAGTGTTTCCACGTTCAAGCTGGGCATATAAATAGATGTTTGCTGCTGAAGGAAGCAGTTCTTAAAGCACCTGATTCTAATCACTGTAAGAAAATGGATATGGCATCAAAAAGGTTTTCGATCAGGGTAGCTATTCACAGCTTCCTTTGTGCAAATGTTGAATGCTGCTGTTTTATTTTGGAGGTTTTCCACACTTGCAGTGGTACCCTTAAAAATGTCAGAACTGGCAATAAGATATGAGGTCATAAATCCATGTACTTAGTGCTCACTGTTGCAGGTAATCCTCTATGCAATCATTGAAATCAGCTGATTATAACCTACTTCAAAATTAAACAAATGTTTTGGCTGCTGCCCCCCTGCCCCATTTCTAAAGGAAAATTGTTCTAGATCTTTATTTCCTTGACACTTGGAAATGTTCTAATTTTCATCCAGACTGTTATTCCTGAGCAGTTTATATTGATTATTTTTTCTTGTACCACTATAACTCTTGAACCTAAATTATTCTTATTCACCTCCTGGTTTTATTTCTTATTTTCAAAAGGAGAACTCGTATGCTCTGTTGCTCTTCATTTTATGGATGGATACGTCTTTCTCACCCTACCTTACACTTGACTCTCCATTCTTCTGAACATCTTATTAGTATGTTTTTCCGTAGTATGGTTGATAAGAATACAGATGAGGTTTCACAAGCACTATATATAATGATATGAGCATTTTTTTTCTCTACTGCAAATCTCTTGGGGGTTTTATGGTCATGTTGTGTTGATGGCTCATAGCCATGCTGGGACCAATTACTTTAATGACATCTTTCTTTACTCTTTCTAGTCAAAACTCTGAGCAGATGGATTCAGCAAAAGGCATCTTCTTGCTGCACTGAAAACTCTGGCTGCAAAATAGCTCCCAACTTTTATTTTATTTAAAAAAAAAAAAGTGGCAGAAAACTATCATTTTATAGGCTGTGTTAATAAAGCTATATGAAATGTGGTCTGTTGACATTCAATAAAACTACTTCCAATAAGGACAGACAAGCCCCCCAAAAAAAGGTTAGTGCAATGTGAAAAGCCAGTAATATACACTACAAACCACCAGTACACCCTGTGTCCTGCTTAATCATTCTTGGATGAGTATTGGTCCTGATATGAGTTCTAAACAAGGGTTTCAAAGGTGTTGAAGTTCTGGGTTCAGGGAGATTTTGGGGATACTATAGAGCATACTGAGAAACAGAACTTACTGCTTTTTAATGGAAAATTAGCAGTCAAAGAAGCTTTGGCAAAGCAGGGCCTTACAGCTAATAGCGAAATAGGTTAAAATACTCCCTTTAATCCATTTTCTTCATTCAACATCTACATTTCTAGTCAGTTTATAGTTGTAGTAATGAGGATGGTTAATAATTCTTTTTGATGGCAGAACAGGCATTCCTTTTTGAACATCATTGTTTGACCTTGGTTGTGTCACCAAGAATGTGTTAGTGTCTCATCTGCAACAGGCTATGCAGTCATTTTGTTGGTGGTGCTATTTTGGTCAGTTCTTGTTTCATAACTGCTAAATCAGGAAAAAACAAAAGTAAATATCCTTTGTTTTAAGCAGAGACTTTCCTGTTCCTTATTCACATATAATGCAATTGACTTTATTCTTACTTTTAGGCTTTTGATAGAATTTTTTAACCTAAGCCATTAAGTTTAAGCTTTTCTTGTAGTCAGTTGGATGAGAATGAGCACCCCCAAAAAAGCAGTTCTTCTTATCAGATGTGTGTCTAATATGCATGGAATAAATAATTTGTCACTTTCAGAAGAAAGTCCTAACATCACCTCAGTCTGAAGACCTGACCTTTGAAGGGATATAAATGGGTGGACTTCATATCATTTTACTAAACTGCAGTATCTCTACAGCTGAAAGTCTTACGTCCTGATACTCTTTGGAAGTTATATAGTAATTGTGTCAAGGGTCTCCCTGCACAGATTCTTCAGAATAGGAACTTTACAAAATGTGGACAAAGTTCTTAGCTTTCAGTGCTCATTGCTTCTTTTTTTTTTATTATTATTTTTTAAATTATTATTATTATTTTTGTTCCCAGAACACCTGAAGTAAACACAGGGTGCTAATGAAGATATAATAGTCCCTTATATGCTCCAAAGATTTTATTTGGCTAACTGAGACCCACGAGAATGTCATAAACTTCTTTCATTATTCATGAGAAGAGCAAGGTGGAATGGTTTCAGATGTAAATACCCTTACATCTCAATAATCACTGCTATATGCCTGTATAGCAGTATTGATTCCCGGCCCATTTTTCTCTTAAGTACTGAAGGAAACCTTTGCAATTCTATCTTTCATCCACACAGCCGGTGACTGATGGCAAGTCAGAGAAATGGACATGTCAAGGACTTCAGAGCTGAACAGAAATGCGGAGTAAGAACAAATCCCCTAAAGGAAATAAAAGAAACCAGATTTAGAAGAAAAAATATTGTAGATTTGAAGAGAAATAACAGAAAAAAAGGGTTCAAAAGTTAAGCCAATTGAAACACTTCTATACCTTTAATATTGCTCTATTCATTTTAGTGTTACTTTGCCTTCCAAACTCTGCTTTTCCATTTCTTCTGTATCCCTGTCTTTCTTATCCAATCTCCAGGATTCCTTCCTTTGTACTTGATTGTATCACATCTACCCAGATGAAGTTAAGTGCCTGGACTTCCTAAGGGACTACCTTAGTAACACTAAATGGCAATAGAGTTGAAAACCAAGAAGAGAGACAACAAATGAGAAATAAAAAATTGAAGAGAGAGAAAGTTGACCACAGAAGGCACCACCTTCTACTTCCCTTTCCTAAGAGCTGCCCATCATGCACTTGGAGAAAATAAAACATTGCATAGGATCATTCTCCATTCTTTACAGACATCCTTTTCCAGTTGGAAGACCTTGTCTTATTTTACCTCAATAACTAGGCTTTCCTGTTTGTTTGTTTTTGTTTTGTTTTGTTTTGTGGTGTTGGTTTTTTTTGTTATTTTGATTTTTCTGGGTTTTTAGTTTGGTTTTTTTTCTTGTTTTGTGAGTGTGTATGTTTTTGTTTTGTTTCTTTGTTTTTTTTAAGGCATAGCACTGTAAAGCCCAGTGTATCTGCTGCAAGCAAGAATTCATCTGTGACAGGCAAGCCAGATTATATATCCTCTGTGTAATTACTGTATGATTAGCCCGTGTAATGATAGCTGCTGCATTCAGCATTTACACGAGTTGTCATTTCTATATTGTGCTTCCAAGGCCCTTCTTTAGACTTATTTTCTGCAGGTCACACTGTAATTTTAGATTGGTTGGAGTTAGGAATTTCCTGTCTATCTCAGTAAATGCTGCTTCAGTAACTTGCTATCCATTACCTTCTGTTAAAGAAGCTTCTGTAGTAATAGGTTTTCAGAATAAATGGAAGACATACTTTTCAGAAATCAAATATGCTTAATGCACATGTACATTTGACATCTGTTCCTAAGAAATATGTCAATGGCCTGGTAACCAGGGAGTAGCTGGCACTGATAAAATTTATTTCCTTGTACTTGACTGAAGATCTGGTATAGTTCACATTCCTAGAAACATTTACAGATGCTTTTAAATTACAATGTTAGCAGTATTCTTCTCTGATTACTCATACGATGGAACTCAACATTAAAAAATGAGTAAAAATCTTCAGAGCTTTAATTTCTGTTCCTGGCTCTGGAGCAGATGTAGTGTTTCCTGAAGTAGTTGGATGATACTGCCTCACAAATGTTAAAACTCTTTATCTTTCTCTTGGTAATCCTTTGTTATCATCAGAAACATGTTTAGTGAATTGAATTGCCATGTTTCATTATGTGAAGGGATTTTCCTCATGTTAATTAAGGAGGGACCCTATAATTTACATCATCTTCCTGAATTTAACAACAAAAGTTGTAAATTCCCACTGATTTTCTTGAATCAAAAGAGCACAGACAGTCCCCTGATTTGGAACACAAAAGCAAGTACAGGAGTGCTCTGTTTCCAATCTATCTCTCACTTGTGACAATGTAAAAACATAATATTACAACAGTAGTTCCTCTGATTTATATGAGAGGGAGGATTGAGCTTCTATGGATGTAGTTCAAACCTTGTGTAAAACTCAATCAAATGACACAGTTTGCATCTAGTCAGGGTTTAAATGAAACCCAGAGTCCTGCCCTGAGAAATACATGTCAATGGGAGAGTGAAAAGTTATGATTCATATGAGTTGTTTTGAGGACAGTGACAAATCCCTGTGGTCACTGGTGTGGTGACCATTCAGCAAACACTGCAGGGACTGGAAGTAATGTTGCAGTCCCTGTCCCATGTTCCCTCCTGCAAACTGGCATGGGTGGGATGGTAACAGGCAGAGCAAAACACATTCAACTCCCACTGACAGAATTGCCATTCTAATTGCTTTTTTTTTCCCCCAGTGTTTTCTCCCCAAGAAAGTACCTAAGGCAGAGTTGCTCCCACTTTGTCCCATAGCTGTGCAGTTTAAATTACGAGCATTTGTGGAGGAAGAACATTGAGTTCATTTGCCTTTAATAGGGTCCCTCTGGTGAAACTGCTGACAGAATTTGGTTGAATGAAGGCAATTCAGGGAAGAAAACAAATAGGGGGGAAAATGGCCAGCCCCTAGGGATGGCAGCATTACACAAACACAACAAACTCATACACAACAGTGCTCAGGCCATTGTTGTTTCCAGTTTAGATTAGCCAGTGGCAGCTTGATTTTGGATAGGCTCACTGCATGCTTTAGGGAGCCATAAAAAGGATGTAAGCCATTTTATGGGGAGGTCACAATCCCTTCTGATGTAGCCATATGTCCACTAGTGCAAACTTTTCACTCCATGAGTGAAAATCCTCTCATCTTAATAATGATTTTAAACCATTTTGTCATGAGTTAATGCATTGCCAGCACTTTTGAAGGAGTTTATATTAGTAAAAAAAAGTAATTTGTAATTATTTGTTCCAGAATATAAATATTTCTCTTTGACCTTTGCCTAGAGCACACGATACTGTGAGCCAGCTTTACACATGCCACTTTCCCTGTAACAGCCTTCCTCTCCCAATCCTGTTAAGCTGGTGAGCAAGAGTTAACACCATTTTGCAATATTGTAAAACACTGCAGTGCAATGAAGATGATGGTGCTCTAGCCCAGATTTTCCTTCATCTCTTTTTTCTGCTGGCAGCAGTTAAGCTCATGCCCACCATAAACAGCTGCCAGTAAGTTTTCCTGCATCAGTAAGCTAGACATGACCTCTCTCCTTTTTCAGATGAACGAGTCAAGTAAATTCCAGGGCGTGATTTCAAATGAAGATGCAAAAACCTGCCAAAAACCTCAAGTCAGCCCTCTTTGTAAAAGCTTGGTCACAGCTTTAGGGAGTTTCAGTGTTTTAGTGGAAGCACATGAAAAACTGCTTTGTAAGGGAAGATGCTCCTTCAGACAGTTCAGTACTCAGACACTGCTTATGTGAAAAGAAACCACGATGCATCAAATATAAAAATGAAATGCAATTCCTAGTCTTGTGATATTTCTTGATGCGGATAATAAAGAGATGTCTGAGTCTGCAGAACACTGGGAGGAGAGAACTGGCATTTCTAAATGTGCTGCCCCCAAGGGACTGGGTCTGTTGTCCAGAAAAGAGCAATGCAAGATCATGCTGATGTAAGGAGCTGTAAGTTACGATAATACAAGTTGCAGCTCTGCAGTCTCAGTGAGGAGCCAAGACAGCACGTTCCTACCCTGCATGCCAGGCAGAGCAGGACCTTGGGACACAGCCAGTGGTCACAACAGTGGCAAAAGACAGGGTCACCAGTATTACCAGGCGTGTCGACCTGAGCAATGAGCCCAACATATCCCCACTTGCCACTACAGATCTCACCAGCTACTACAGAAACTTAAGTGCCTTTGCTGCCCAGGGAGCTGCCACTCACCTTCTTGAGCAATTTCCAGCATCTCACATTCTTGCCTCTGATGACTTATGTTGTATAACTGTCTGATGGGTTTCTGTGCTGCAGTAACTTTTCCAAAGTCAGTAACAATATTTCTGCAGGATCTTTCAAATTTTATGCTGAAATCTCCAAATGACCCACTAAGATGACCTCATTTGTCTTCAGGAAGTATTCTGTTCACATTCTTGTATTTGGATGGTTCTGAAAAATTCATTCTGCATCACTTTCTCACAAGCTTTCCATAACTAAATGTCATTCTGTGCAGGTCATTACTTCTGATCTTAATATACTGCTGGTTAATTATGTTTTTCAAATAAACATGTAGAAGAAATGCAGATTGCTGTGTACAACTTTGAAGAGTTGATGTAATATCTGGACAAGCTGTATTCTCCAGTGATTAAAACTCCCGTGATTAATGAAAAAGGAAGGTGATAAACAACGTATTTATTAATGCAATTATACACCATAGCTCTTAAGAACCCTTTCTGCATAGCAATAGTAATTTAAGGGAATACCAGTAAACATAGCCAAAAGGAAATATATCAGGATCCCCATTCTCCTCAATCTTCAAACTGAGGACATTTGTAAGACTTCAAAATTAGGAACACAGAAAAGTGGTATTTATATTGACTGTAAAACAAGAGGTCATAGGGTTATTTTCCTTAAAACATGTAATTAATTCTGGAAAAATTAAAACAACATAATAAACCCCCCCAGAGAAGAATTTTCTGCAACACTTGTGCATTATTTTTTTCCAGAGAAGATTGATCAGGGAAAAAAACCTATAGCAGAAATACCTACTAAGGTGTTTTATTTCTGTTTGTGGGTTGGTGGTTTATTTGGTTTTTTTCCTGAATCCTGCAGTAGTTTATGATGATGTTGATGGTTTGGAAGACTTCTTTAATGAAAAGTTTTGTAAAAAAAAAGCAACCCAAACCAATCCAAAAGTGAAGAAAATACTTTCTTTTATGTCAAAAATTGTAACAAAGGAATAACACATGTTAATCCGTGGCTATTTTCAAAACAATGCAAGTGGAATGGGCAAAATGTTCCATTCCCAAAGGTTGGCGTGGCTCTGCTTTGCAGTTACACTTGGAACTGGCCTTCCTTCCCAGTACCCTCTGCCTTTGATTATGGCAGAAATGATACAGACAGCTACTCTGAGACATAATAATGAGAAGGAATCATTTCCCACTGCAGCGTGTGGGGACACTCCACATCTTAACGCTGTACAGCCGGCACATAACACCGTGCGTTTGCCACTTCAGCAAATAAGCTCTAGTGAATCGATAGCGGATCAATCCCCTTCGTCTCCTCATTATCTGCGTGGTACTTGGCACCGCCGCTGCACAAAAGCGGGAAGGTAAAAGCCGAGCAGCGCATTGAGCGGGGACCCGCCGCAGCCGCCGAACTTGCTCCGCGCTGCCGCAGCCCGGGGGGCAGGAGGAGGCGCCTCCAACCCTCCCCCGGGGGCCCAGCCTCGACAGCATCCCCCTCTCCAGCCGGGCTGCCCCTCTCCCCGCGCCTTCCTCCGAGTCGTGGGAGAGAGGGGAGCTGCCTGCTGGTGCCTGGTAGGTGGCTGCGGGAGGGAGCAGAGCAGCCAGGTCCCCACGCGTGCCTTGGGGACGTGGTCTGGGTGGGTGCTGGATAACCGAGGGCACTTAGCGGAGCGTCCCCGCCTTGGATGCGGAGCGGGACTCTCTGGGTGCGGTGTGAGATCCTCACGGGTGCGTTGCGGAAATGCCAGGCAAAGTGCGGGAACTCTCTGAGAGAGGAGAGCGTCCCTCGGGGGAAGATGGGGGACTTCCCGGCACCACGGAGCAGGATCTCCCGGGAGCGTAGCGAGACTTCTAGGGAAAGCACCGAGCGCAACCGAGCGGGTATAAACAGTGGAACTCCCGGGAGCGGAGCGGGATCTCCCGGAAGCAAAGGGGCAATTCTCAGGCACC
>JANHGL010002076.1:0-24771 GCA_024611195.1 Ceyx melanurus
CCTGCTCAGGCAGGGGGGTTGGACTAGATGATCTTCTAGGTCCCTTCCAGCCCCTAATATTTGTGATTCTGTGATTCTGTGATTCTGTGATTCTGTCTCTATAGCACAGAAATTCAGGTATTCAGTACTCAAAGCCATGGAAGAGGCTGTGCCACAGCCTGCTGAATGTCCAAAGTGAGAGCTGAGAGTGAGCTCAGAAACAGGTCAGGCATCCCACACCCTCAGTTCAGTAATCCGATTGGGCTTTCTGTTGCTACCACCTCAAATTATCATGTGTAAAAATGTTTTGCTGAGTTTTCACTTATCTTCGGCTATTTGCAATACTATTTAGTCCATTCCCCCATGTTTGTTTGCCTTTATCATTTTCATGCCAAGTTGGTGTGAAGTGATTGTTGCAGCAGGAGTGCTCCTTGTGTGCTAAGCACTTCAGGTTGAATTCCAGAGGATGGTCAACTTCCAAACCTTTAAAATACCAAGTTAAAATCAGTTCCTGCTGTTTCACCAGAATGCAATCCTTTACTTCAGGAATACAATCAAGTACAGAAATGGATCTTCTGTTTTTCTGGTATATAACACAAAACAGTGCAAATGGAAAATACAGTAAAAATGTGGAGTTAGGGTTGTCTGAGCTAGTTTAGATAAATAACCTCACAGATTGTACTATGCTTTTGCTGTCCAAAGGACCGGTTCTCCCCACTTACTGCTCTTCTCCATTTCAGCTTGCAGATATAGGCTGCAGCTATTCCATGAACTTGTCTTTAAATTATGGTAATCTGTTGCCCAAATCTGATTATAGAAAGCGACTAAATATGTAAGCAGCTGTTACACAAGGAAACACAGCATTCCACATAGCAGTGCTTTGTTCCAGGAGGAAGCTTAGTTTTAGAAAATGATTTTAAAGACTTGTGTGGAAAAGAATCTTGAATGCCCTCCTAGCTTTAGCAGAGAAAGGAAGGATAAAAAGTACATCTCCCTGTGTACTTTTGTTTTGTGCTGTAGGATATACCAGGCAATTTACTTCTCATACTTTAATAGCTTATTTAGAGAGGTATCATATATCAGCAAGCAAATGCAGTGTTGTCCAAAGCCTGATCTTGTGCAATGATAGGCAACTTGCAATAACAGTGTGACAGTTTCTTGTATTATATGATTCTACATAACTATGAACATACTCCCTGATGTCAGCTACAATGTACAGGGAACAGCACTTCTCTTTGAACATCTGCTGACAACTAAAATATTGAATGGAAGCACAAAGCACTTACTGTTCAGGGCTGGAGTTAGTCAAACAAATCAAATGCAAATTGAATATTTCTTATAATTATCCTTCCTTTCAATATTCAAATTGGAAGGGGGTACAGGAGGGATTAATTTAGATAATGCTTTTTCTTTTTTTTTAAACAAAATATTCTTTCTGAAGTGGTCTCTCAAGTCACTTAAGTGTTCTTGAAATAGAGATGTCAGATATTTCTGACAATTTCATTTCCCATAAATATTTTACCTTTTCCCTGAACCTTTGACTTTCCACCTGATTATGGAAAAGATGAGGTTGGGTTTTTTTGGGTTAGAGGCAGCTCAGCAGCACTGTGAGAGGAATAAAAGTATCTACAAATCATATTGCCTAAAACTGACTCTTGATCCAATCAGGAAAATCCAGAAGAAAAAAAGAACTAGATGCTGCATTCTCATATCAACATAAAAAGAGAGCTGTCTGCCATGACTTGACTTTGGACATTTTGCTTATCAAAAGAGTCATTCATACTATGTGTGCTATTTCAACATTATTTTAAATGTAGAGAGAGGAATGGTGAAAAAAAGACAAAGACAAAAGGATAAAAACAGACTCTTCACTTGAAAAACCTAGAACTGAAAGTACTTAGAGAATGTAGGTAAGTTACAAACTATAAACAGATAAATTCTTCTGCTCTGCTGACAACAGTGTGTTACTTGAAGATTGCATTTTGTCAACATGGGCTAATTTAAAAAAAATAAAAAAGGAGTGAGAAAAAGATAACATCTCTCATTTTATGTAAGTATTATAACATCATTTTTGTAAGATTTAAAAAAAAATAATTGTACTTGTATCAATCTGATGTTAGCTATAGTTTAAATTTCATATAAAATTTTAACTTATTGGAAAAGTTGTGAAGAACTTAAAAGGACTTCTTTGGAATAACATGTTGTGACACTAGTACAAATACATGAACATCAATATTATTTCACTATCAGTGTTTTAAAATCATGCATGCAGACTTCCTTCTAATTGATGCAACTTAGTAGACTGAACACTGCTATTTGCAGATTTAGCAAGTAGCAATTACCTTGAATCTTGTTTAGTGATATCAGCTTTGACACAGAAATAGAATCCAAAACTCTATAAAAAAATGTTTCATTTGATACTCTTGAAATTTGTCTGACTGATCCAAGTTTCTAGTGTATGTGGTGGTATAATTCAGCTTTTTATGAAATGCATAGGATTTAAATTTACTTACAAAGTGTGTGAGCTGTTAACATTACACAATCAAAAAGACAGTAACTAGAGGCATGCATTACCTCATTTCCAAAATTTCAAATAAAAAAAAAAAAGGGGGGGGGAGCTCTGAAATATTTGGCATTACAGATTCCTGCAGCTGACAATTTTAGGCTATTTTTTTTCTTCTTTTCCATCTGTTTCAACATGATTGTTAATTGCATGACATATTAAAAAATACTATTTTTAATACTTCTATGGATTGAAATACGTAAGAAGTAATTAAAAATAATAACAAAGCCCAACAAAAAAGGTATTAAAGTAGAAGGTTATCTTACAGTTTCAGGATTGCTAGGTTATAGACAATCAAGGGGACAGTATTCAAGTATGAGTATATTTAACTAAAACCAATGACCTGTAACGTCCATGAACCCTTGAATGTAGTCATGTTTCTTAAACCTTTATGTTCTTTCTAATCTGCCTGAGCTTTTCAGCAAAGATTTCCACTGACAGACTGGTAACAAAGGAAACAATAGTGTTTCCCTAAATAAAATAATAATAAAAAAAGCTGCAGCTTTGGGCAGTCTGTCTTTACAAGAGCAACAACATTGCTTTCAAAGGCACCTGCTGTTACACATCAACCCTAGCCTGCAAAGGACAGCAACAATGACAACATCCTTTTTTTCCCACTGTATGAAACCAGACTCATGATTTGTATACTGATGGCTTAATTTGCAGCATGCAAACAAGCCTGTGTTTTCTTAACCTTCAAGATAATAAATCGTAAACATTACCAAAGAGGTTAAGGGGAAACAAACCATTTCAATAGAAATTAGCTCAAAATACATTTGTTTTAAAAACATTCACTCTTTTCCAGTAAATATAACTGAGCTTAAAGGTGCAGGTTAGACTCCCACATACAGAAAGCACAGATTAGCAGCCATGAGCATCTTTGCTTCCTTAGTGTTTTTCCAGGACCACTGAGTTTGTTTTTACTTAGGGATGAACCTGTGATTCTAAGAGGAGAAAAGTGCCATCACAGTGCCTGTATTTTAACAATGCCAATCCCTATGACAGCATGACTGAAAAGGCACTCTTGGTGAGAACATAAGGATTCATCACCACAATGCTGGCAGAGTTAGGATTATTACTGGAGCTGTCAGAGAAACTTCCAAGATCTTTTTCCTTTAAAAAGACTGTCTTCTTTTTATTACAAAATCTTATTCTTTTTTTTTTTTTTACCACTAGAATGGTCTTAATAACTCTATTTTGAAATCATAGATGAGTAGTGATTTTAAATTTTCATTGGAACTGAGATTCTTATCAACTTTGTCTTGTGTTAAAAACCTGTATCCCAGACTGATTTACATATATATCCTGGTAACCATGACCTGACTTACAAGGTTACTGAGGTGTAGATGCTTAACAAAAAAACTTGTAGAATAACTGGGACTAGAAGAGTAAAATATGCCAAAACCAAAAGCCTGACATTTAAATGTCTGATTTTTCTGGTTTCCTTTAGCTTCTGCATCCTGAGAATAAAGTGAAGGGCACTGAGAAGTTTCTTAGACAACAATTAAGTCTGAGACTGCAGCAATATCCAGATGTTGGGGAGACTGTAGTTCAGATGCCCAATTTTCTAGATAGAAGTTTTTATCTTATTTATTGATTCCAATTTATATACCTATATTAGCCTGTTTTTCAAAGCAAACTTTTCTGATTTCTCATGGGAGATAATTTTTAGGCTCCCTATTTAGTTGGAAAATGATTAGTGCCATTTTTTCCCCTCATTCATGCTCATGTCACTTACAGCGGAAGCATATACAACAGTCTCTTCAAAGTTCAAAGATTTTTGTCCTTTGTTTTTGTGAAAGACAGGGAAGCTGTCTCCTAAAGCAAGAATATCTTTCAGTTCAGATCTTAGAAGATGCTTTATTTGCAGTGAGACAACTGCAGTGAAAGTAAAGAAAATCTGTAACATGGATACACAAGCAAAATGTTAGGCAAAGCTGTTCTTGGAGCTGAACAAATCACTGCCTTGGTTACTGCACTGAGTTTCTTCAAGGCTCACAAATACTTTTCCACACTTAAGATGGCAGAGAGGCAGAGTAGAGAAGTGAGAGGAAAGAAACCATGGTTAGATTTTATCTAATAGTGGTGCTAAGACCACAGGGATTTCTAGACTGGAACAAAAAAGTGGTTCGTCTAACCCAATATAGCATTTCTGTTAGTACACATCCCTGTTAAGCATAAGCTCCACATAATGCTATAAGTGTGGTATTCCATGGGTAGTAATTTCATCTTAATCCCAGCTCCCAATTAATTTATTATCTAGAGCAGTAAAATTTGTTGCTATGAATTAGGTAGGGCAGCTGTGGGTGCCAGTTAGCTTTTATGTTCTTAATTTAGGCGTGTTTTTTGTTCATTTGCACTCTTAAAGTATGCAAAGAGACACTGATGGATTCACTGCTCGGTTTTTATTTGTGTTTTCAAATATATTAATCTACCCTAAGATTTTTAGAAGATTCTAGTCTTTCATTATATCTATCTAAAGTCTTGTAAGCTTCAAAGTTTTGATTTAGCCTTTTTTGAGATGTCTAGTTCCTTTTTAACAATAGAAATGATAATAATAGTAAAATAATACATGTATACATGTGTACAGATGTCAGTTTTTAAATGGACAGTATATTCTTTCCACCCATGTAATCAGAAAACAAAAAACTGACTACCTGCACATTTGTTTTTCTTTGTCACTAGTAAACATTAGCAGTGTTCCCCTAATATCAGTGGATTTTTTGCAGGTGTTTTCATTCACTTTCTGTTTAGCATATCTGTATTTTCTAAAGAAAAACACATAAAGTATAGATTTTGGTTGTACAGCTACAGACTTTAAGAAAAATTAGTTTACAGGCTGATGTTTCAGTATGATTATAAATAAATATGGAGATACACATGATGAACTACAGGGCTATTTCCTTTTTTTGTTGTTCTAGATCTAGTGCTACAATGTGTACATCTTAATTTGTAAAACCAAGCATCTCCATAAAAATATTTCATTGACCTGCTAATTTTAAAATTACACTGTAACTTAAAGGTATTACTTTTGTTTACTTTGAAGAAACAGAAGTAATTACAAGACAGCAACTAGTCATAGAAGTGCAAATTATATCATTTAACTTGATGTACATATCAATGTACCAGTTCAAAATAACACATCATCAATATTGAAATGTGTCTGTCAATTTTGATGTTTGAAATTCAGACTGTGTGCCTGTATATAAAGTAAAGCAAATAAGAGTTATTTACTTGTATGCTATCTTCATAGCTTTGAACGTAACATAACTTAGCTTTTGCTAAGATATATATTTCAAAACATGAAAGTATGAACTTTGCTTACATTTCATTGTTCTTTGCAAAGAAGAAAATATCTTTTTATTCCTTTTATTTGCAAATTAATAATTTGATAGGAAGATCATTCTTGTAGTGGATTTTTTTTTCCCAGATCAACAGAAAGAATTTCTATTAATGGAATGGAAAATTATGCATAAACTATATTCAATGTTTAGAATGCTCTGGTATTATGAAAGGCTGAAATATAAAACTTCAAAGTACTCAAGGAATGAGTTCACTAATGGATCATTTTACTATAGCAAAAAACAATTAACTTATTCATTAAAAATTTAGGAACATGTCTAGTGTATTCATGAACATATCTAATGCTTATTAATTAAATTTCTCACACACACACACACACACACACACAAAATCTATTTAAGTATGAGCTAAGAACAGGTACTTTCAAAGCCAGAAATCACAGAATCACAGAATAATCATGGTTGGAAAGGACCTCCCTATCCCAATACTGCCCAACTTTTGTGTATAATATTTTCTTCCCAGGGTTTTAGTCAAATTCAATTTATAAGCCTGACACTTCATTGAGACTGACTCCATTGTTTAATCTGCTATGACTTGCATGTCAATTATTCTAGTATAAAATTAGTTTTTTTAATGTATGGGGTTTTTGTTACACAATAGGCAAATTTAACTAAGCATTCTAAGAAAGAAAAGGAAATTCGTTGTTCTAGTAATATATACTTCTGGAGATAGGATGCAACATATCAGTGCCATTTCTTTCGCTGCTTTTTTCCTTTGCCTTGGCTGTACCACTGCAGCTTCTGGATAGCTGCATAATAACCATGACTATTAAGTTATCTTTAAAATTTACTTGGGGTTTTTTGCTTCACTGGTCCAGTCTGTTGCCTACCCAATAAGGGGTAACATTCACACAGCAGAAGAGACAGGAATTCTTTAATCTACCTTGTTTAACTTTAACCTGCCTTGTCAGTGAGAGACATTTCTGTCAGTCATGTCTGAAGGACATGCAGTGCTCTGTCACCATTTCACTTCAAGGCACTTGATAATATGTATTAAGAGATATATAGTTTAGAATTAAATGGTCAAAATGTACTGTAAGTAAGCCACAGTCTGTCTTGACCTGAGTTTATGGGTTGATTGCAGTTGAGTTAGGAAGGGTACAAGCTGCAGGAGATTTTTTTCATGACAGAGCAAAGCTCTGCAGATTCTGGCCTGCTCTACTTCTGTCTAATAACTTTTCACCCCTTCACTATTGCTTTTGTTTGTGGGCTATAAACATTTGGTCATTGTTCTATGCCTTAGGGGGTTACTGATTACAACATAGAATGAATTTTATCCTAGCAAAGAATCCTGCCAGGAAGCATAGATGTGAGAAAAAAAAAACAACAAAAAACAAAACAAAACCAAAACAAAACCTACAACAATGACAAAAACAAAACACACACAAACAAAAACAAAACCACACACACACAAAAAACCAAACAAAACCCCCCAAAAACACACAAAAAAACCCACCCAACCAACCAAAACCCAAACAGAACAAAAAGAAGAAACAAGAAACAGACAAATCAAAATAACTGAAACATGTTTGGGAAAGACTTAAAACATAAACTAATGACACTGCTGTCATGCTCTGGCAATCTAATTTGACTGAAATAGCACTTACAATCAGGATGCTTGAATAGATTCAAAGATTTTCTTTTATTAGCTGTGTTCTATGCATAAAAGTATTTGGCTTAAAGAATGAAATGGAATTGGAAATATGAATAATGACAATAATCATAGAGCCCACCATATCTTCTAGCATTTAATATTCACAATATGATTTTCAACTTTCAATTTGTAATCTTTTCCTTTCCCTTATTCTTTCCTTCTTCTTTCCCTTCTCCCTTTCCTTCCCCTATTCTTGCCTTCTCCCTTCTTCCTTTCCCCCTTTCCTTACCTTGCCATTTATACGTACCATGGACATGATGTTTAAAATTTTGGAAACAGCAGTGTTCAAGAAATTTAATGAGTATAAACTCTCTTTTTTACATCTTTTCTTTTGGCTACAGATGTATCAACTTCAGCAGCTACTGCTATGCCGCCCTTTGCTCTTCACTGTCCTGCTGCTACAAGCAAACTTTTCAGAACGTGAAAACATGTTTATTAACCCATTTCAGCTAAAATGTGTTGAACTGGTTTGCTTTATTTAAACAGTAGGTCTTTCCATCTGAAGCAAGTTAACAAGAGAATCTAAACTGAAAGATTTGAATGAAATGGAGCAAGGTGCAGTGTGAGGTTGTCTGGTTGGATTCAGATAACAGTCCAGAAGACACAGGTAGAAAACAACACTCTGTCAAAGCCCATCAGCCAAAATTTATTCTTTCTTTTGACTAGTTCTCCTCCACTCAAGGAAAATCAAGGAAAGAAGAGACTCAGGGTAATAAAGAGAGTGGTTCTATTCATGCAGATATGTAGAAGCCAATAACATGTTAAAGAACAGATTTAAAAACTGATTGGAATTCTTTGCAATATTGAAAATAGAAAACTATAAAGATCCTTAAGAAGTGCCTGATCTGTTATTTATTTAAGGTCCACAGAGTGCAACAGTTCTTTTTAGCTTAACCAAGTACAAGCCATCACTTTTATGGAAGAAAAAAGGCTTAAAAAGACAAAAAGTACTATAGCAGGATGCCATGACTAGATAAATATACCTCCCTAGAAAGTACACTATTGATTTTTATAGTGTTTGTTCTACAGGGATTTTTTTATTGAGTCCTGGCAGCCATTCAAAATCTGCATTTAAACAGAAATTTTTAAGTGATGATCCTGATCCATTTTCTCAATGTCAGGAAATAAAAGTGGTTTTTAAATGAAAAGGGCACTCTAGATATAAAATATTCAAAAGCTTCATGTTAGAATACTTACTGGTTAAAAAAATGGGGTGGGGGAGCACAAAACACTTTTTTTTTTTTTCTTTTTTTTGGTGTATCAGCACCAACAAGCATTTCAGACAACAGAAGACTTAAAATCAGTACTCCATCACCATCCATCAGGCCTACATCTTTTATTGAGGATGATATTTGAAAATTATTTATGACTCAAGGTGCAAGGACTGTTTAAAGCTTCCAGTTTCTAACTCATATGATGAGAATGTCACCACAAAGGCATCGGTTCATTGATTTCCCCTTGCTCCTTCTTGCTTCCTCCTCCTTGCCCAGGATCTATTTACTTGTTAGAGGGTCTTGCTGTATGTCATGTAGTAAACAAGCAATGATGCCAAGTGGTTATAACTGCAGAACCTTATTGTTAAAAATAATTCTCTCTTCTCCAAATGTTTACACACTGCAAAGACTTTTCTAAATTCCCCAGTGTTGAGTTTTATGTTAAAGAAGAAAAGGAAAACAAAATTAATTTTTCCTGCCCCTCATGCCTCCCTTTCTGTGTATTCTCTGCAAATTTTTGGTGATAAAACTACTATAGGGACATTTCCCTTTTGTTTACTACAAAAGATTCTGAGCTTCAAGAATTTTGAAGCTCAGAATCACACCACATTTGTCCAAATGTTTCAAATGGCTACAGTTACTGCTCAAGTCCATACTATAGCAATTCTAAACCCTTGAGTTAAATTTAAATACATCAAGAATACTTGCATGTTGGTGGAGAAAACACTTGGGTCCAGCTGCCATGATAGGAGGGACAAGGAGTTCGTCACAGGAGATGTCCATCCTTCCTTCCTTCCTTCCTTCCTGGGAGCTTCAGGTACCTGAGCAGACTGCAATTAGCAACAGAAGGAAAAAGAGGACAAACCTGAAGTACATGTTTGAATTACCTTTTCAAAACCAGATCAGTGAAGGGGTTGCAAGATACATTAGGACGTGTGGGGGAGGGAGAAGACAATAAACAAATGAAAAAAAAGTCTTCTTGTGCTTCTACATTCCCCATAAGTCCCCTGATTTTCACCCCTTCCTCACAGCCTCTTGCTGATGCCTCATTCTTCATTTATTTTGACTATTTTCCCCCTTGCAATACCAGACTGAAAATCTCCATTCTCTCTCTTAACACTATATACCACTGCTGCTAAACAGACTCTGAACCGTTGAATACTGTTGAATGCCTTGAGGTACTTATTTAGGGATCTGCACAGAAAGGTGACTTGAAATCCTGTGTTTAAGGTAGAAACAGTAGAAACAAAACCAGACATTGCTGCTGCCATTGTCTATCTTCAATCCAAGAGGGATCATATTAATGTTTTCCTGTTTTCCTGAACTAACATTCCCTTAACTAGGAGCTTATATTTTATCTCACTAATCTTAAAGTGATGTATAAATATATCTGTGTATGTGTAAAAGTGAGTATGATTTAAGCTGTGTTGAAAAAGCAAGAAAACAACCATAACATCCATTTTTCATAAAAATCAAAACTGCTTCTATGTGAAAGACTTCCTGCTATTAAGAAATTGAATACCTTGTGAGGCTTTTGCCTGTTAGGAATCTATACATTTAGACAGCCAGTTGTACTCTTTGAGATTAATTCTACTGAATTTGGGAAATCAGGAAGTGACACAACATGGAGGAGAGAAGAAAAAGAATTCCCACAAGATAGTAGTGTCATGTTCCCAATAGCTGTGTCATATCTACCTTGCAATGACACTTGCCCCTTGAAAAATCTCCCCTTGGAATTTAAACACATCCATACCACTGAAAAAACTTCAGCCTGAAGTATAAAATGACATTCAATGTAAGTACATTAGAAGCTGATCTCTACTGTAAAAATGTTCGAAAAAACAGCAGCAACTATAAAATGAAAACTAAAGATTTTGCCTTCCTTTAAGGTATGTATATTTAAAAACAAGTTGAGATAAATTTCTTATTACATCATTACTTAATATGATATCATAAATCTCACTAGTGACTAGGCTCTCGTATGCATAAAATTAAATTAATTTGTAAGACTTTTTAAAGATTAGATCTATGTCTAAATACAGATCTACACTGTTTTAACTATACAAAGTTAGAAAACTATTTCAGTTGGAAATTGTGGTGGGTAGGGAAAACTTATATATAGACAAGACCCTGGTCTTTACTAACTTTTTTTCTCCTTGATTAGAGACTCAAGAGTTTTCCTGTACTTACAAAAAAAAAAAAAAAAGTTATATTAGCAGCTATTTGTGTACACAATCTGAAGCTAAAATTCTTATTTCACCATAGCAAAATACTGTCAAATTATACACATCTTTCCCCAGGAGACTTAGAGTTGTAAAGAAGTGTTGAAGAAGATAATTATTCACAGCATATTTTACAGAACACATTCTTAAGTTTGATGGCAAGCTATGGTCTTGTTATTTTCCTTGAATGCCTTTCTGGAGTACAGCACAGTAGGAAAGAGGGCCTAAACTGTTCGATGTCGCTTTGGCAGACACTGCTGACAAGGTGATCTTCTTCGGTGGACAGTGATTTTTATGCTATGTAATCTAATAGCAACAGAAGGCACAGTAACAGCAGGTTTTCTTTCCGGCATGGGGCAATGCAAGACAGTTTGTACTTCAGATATTTGAGGTAGTCCATAGGTCATTAAAAAGAAATAGCAAAACCACATGCCAAAAAAAAACCCCAGACAACAAATAAGGAAATAGTCTTTAAACTGTTTGGTGAGGATAGAAGCAATAGGTAACATTGTGGTCTACTATTATTAGACTGATTCTGAAGAGACATGGACATTACATCATTGTAAATGCTCATGTGAATATAATAAAAAGATGATTCACTGTTACAAGCAGTTCAAATGTTACAGTCTACATCAAGAATAGTACTTTCTGGGGAAGAGCTTTGAAAATATATGCCCTAATCAGTAAACTTTAAATTAAATCTGGATTTAAGAATCTACATTTTAAAATAATTCAGGATTTCCTTCATTACTCCTTGAAAAAATATTATGCATATAAAATCACTCATATCAAGAATGCAAGCCTGACAGAATAAAAAATAGGAGTGTAGGATACAAAAGTAGCAATATAGTATGAAAATTACAAGATGAAGTGTTACAAAAGGATACTAAACCTGACTTGTATTTTACTTAGTACTAATATTTTTCCTTGTTAATCAGGACCTCTGAAGCACTTACTGTGTTATTTCATTAGTGCTGTGGACTACACATACAGAGTAGGAGGTTTTGCCAGACACAAAATTTTTTTTTTGTACACAGCAGTACATCATCAGGGTTGCCTAATTAGTTAAATCACAGGTATACACTACTTCAAGGATTAAAGTCTCTGGGTGTCTTTGTAAAATACTAAAACTAAGAAGCATTCCTTTTATTTCAAGTTAATAAAGTTTCAAAGGGCTTTTTTAGTCTCCCAGCTGGGAAGTTCCTCCTTGAGCTGAAACACTGGAAGCAGGTGACTCTAGATTCCACTCAGAAGAGAGAAAAATGGGAGTTTCTGGAGGCACTGGAGCCAAACTGTTTATTCCTCTTCTTTGAAGGTTAAGACATATTAAAGTAATGTAGTTGATGACTTTGTTGTATGTATTCTTTTTGCTAACAAGAACTTTATAAAAAGATGAGAAATTAAAGGAGTATTTTTTTAGATAGTACTGCCTGTTGTTTGATTCATCTGCCTCTGTGATAATAACATTCTTAAAACTATTTAGTACTTATACAGCAGTGTAGAACAAATATAAATTGCACTAAAAGCTCAAGTTTTGGCTCACATTTTAATGAAAAACAGTCTACACTGGGAAATCACCTATTTCACATTAGAAAGAACTTGGATCTTAGGGGAGAAAACATAAACCACAAAAATATATGCCTTTATCAGAAGACTGAAAACAAACACATTAAAAAAACATATATGAAGTAAGTATTAGAAGTCTCACGTAATTTTATTCTTTGAGTGATAATAGACTACGCTGCCACAAAGTAACTGTCCTCTGAATAAGGTCGCTTATTAACCTTACATTTATGTTCAGGTCACCTAATCTGAAAGCACTGGTATGATACCGTAGATAAAAGGCTAAAAATGTTACATTTGCACACCTAACTTTATGTAAATTATTCTTTTGTTAACTATCAATAGTCCAAAGGATAAAAATAATTTTGTAGGACACCGTTTGATTGTTGATGGGCAGACAAAGTTAAAAAACATGTCCTCTTCCTTCTGGCAGCATTAAACTGACAGAAAGATGTCTAGGAAGTACACCTTGATACTTGAATTAAAGACTCACCAAAACAGTGCTTAGTAGGAAACAAATATGCTTTTTAATCTGTTAGTCTTAAACAAGCATAATTGAAATCTTCTATCTGGAATACAACCAGACCATGTTTTACCTCAGTAAGCAGGCATGATTACTGCTGCTCTGCTGAAGCCCTGTTGCTTAACTGCCTTGGACTTTCAAATCAAATTATACAACCTCTCCCTCCACTGCACTGAAAGATGATAAAATAAACAAGGCAGTCACAAAACACACTCTCATTTTTCCCCTAGTGGTCTGGCAGAATCCAAAGGAGGATGAGGCTGAAAAAGAGAGTGAATAAATCTCCTCTGGACCCTCTGTATTAAATAAAGCAAGCTAAGAGAGAGCAAAGCGATCACTTTACAGCAGAGATTAACTTCTCGCAGGAAGTTTGATAAATTGACATCATTCCAAGCAATTTGAGGTAATACAATGTTCATGTCTGAACTGTGTAATTACTAGATATGTTTACAGCATTCAGAAACACTCTGTATCAATCACCATGAACAGTTTTAGCAACCATTTCTTTCAGAAAAAAAAATTTAAAAAAATAAAAAAGAATGAGTGAGCAAAAGACAGGGAAAAATAAAAATAAATAAATAGCAATATAGGGTTTTTAAAATGCTAAACCAAATAATAAAGCTGGAAGAAACATATGACACTTCATTCTGAGGCAATAAAAACCTGATGCAAGTGAGGTGGTCTCAGCAGAGAGACAGTCTAAATGGTAGCAGGTAGATGGCCATGCTCTAGTATAATCTAACCTAATTTCCTCAGTGAACATGCAGCACTTTTGATGCTGTCAGTATGATCCTAGATTATTTCACCTATCAATTTCTGTAACTCCCAGGCTTGACACATGGGCATTTTGCCTAGTGATGTGTGGTGTAACAATAGTCTCCCATTTTTGAGGAAGGTGTGATAGTATGAAAAGAGCAGAACATAGAAGCATTAGCTGAAATAAACCAGTTGTATGTGTACACCACACTCTGAGTGGGAGAAGGTAATTTCTGACACCTACTCCAAAGAAAGAGGTAAAGGAAAGCTGCCTGTTGGGTGGAGCTGTAATAAATGGAAAAAATTAGCTGTTGGGATCTTCTTCCCATCACTCAGACAGGAAATATTTGACCCAATGACATGCTAGATTAATTCCCAGCAGCACATTTTCAAATAACTTTTCTTTACTCAGTTCCATATGGGGGGGACACGAGGTTAATTTTCTAAGCTTCATGTAAGGTGGCAATTAGTCATTTTTAATTTATAATAGCATTTATCAAAGTGGCAAGAACCGGCATTAAAACATGTACTAATTGACTTTCTTTTATTTATAATGTCAGATAAGAGGCAAGCAAAAGAAAAAAAGTATAACTGTTTCATATGGCCTATATAGAAATGTATTTGTATGAAGATGAATCATTGCAATTGCTCTGAATATTACAATGGATAGCCATGAATACATTCTGGACAGCTGTTCAAAATGTTGTCTGCACTGAACTCCAGCTTTTATAATTTCTTAACAAACATTAAGAAAGGAAGGTATAAACCTCCCTGCAAAACTGTGCCCTGAGGGAGGACATCCTGCAGTAGGTGATAAAAATCTCAGCATGATTCTTGAAAGGGGTGCTGGTAATTGTTACATGCTTGGCACCCTATTCTGCAGCATAAAAATAAGGTCAAATATCTTGACTCAATGTGTTGTTTGGCACCTTACACACCAGCTAAAAAAAAAACAATTTAGAGACAACATTAGTATGGTGATTAATAATGTTGATCAAGTGTGATCATAAGAATGTCTACACAAAAACGCATAAATGAGAGTTCAGAGTAATCTCACAGTAACAGCACAGCATAAAAGATTAAGCAACTAATCTAACCTGTTCACATGATTAAAAACTAGAGGATGCAAGCATTTTCCCACTTCTATTCTGAGTTTGAAAACAAGCATATTAAAAAGAGATCCAACTTATTTTTAGAAGACTTACGAAATGGACATAATTGTCTGATGAAACACCTTGAGAATACAAATTAATTTAACACCATTGTTTCTTAGGTCCCACTTTTACCTGAGAACTAACTATTTCTTCCCATTTCTTTAAAATCATGCTTAAGCCATGACACAGCATAGATCTAACTGCACTGTTAGATTTTGTGATTTGCTTACAGTTTGCACCGTCCTTGTAAGTTATCCTACATCATGTGACCAAGGAGTGACAGAATCACATACACAATCCATCAAGCTACAGACACACTCAAGATTTAACCAAGCATGGTTTGCTGCTTGCACTCTGATCAAAAGATGAGCATACTGAAGCCCAATTAAAGCACACAGCAATTAACTGGAAACCCTTAGAAATAAAACTTCAAAAATAAATCATCTGAAGTTGTAAAGAGCACTGAGTGGAGCAGCTGCTACAGTGTAGATTGTTATTAAACCCTTTAGCACTAAGACTTTATCAAGATGGCAATGAGATACATAAGATTTACTCCTTAGCTTTAATAAAACATTTTTAAGATCCAAGGAGTTAAGAGTGGGACATTTTCACATCTACCAGCATGCACAGTGACTGAGGAAAATATCCTTACAGAAAGTGGCAGACACAACTATCATCTCAATTATCATTCCTGATTTTTTAATTCGGTTTGGGGAAAAAAGTAATAATTTAAAAAAGTTATGGAAATAATACAGTAATTGCAAAGATTTTTAATATTCCTATAGTAGGTACATTATTATGTTGTAGGGCCTTCCTTCCTTCCTTCCTTCCTTCCTTCCTTCCTTCCTTCCTGAATTTTTTGTATTTACACAGATATCCATCTTTTAATATTAACTGAAATAATATTTTTTAAACTTAGATACTCTTCAGTCTTGACAAAGAAAACAAGAGAATGGCAGTTAAAAATAAAAACAACAAACAAGCAAACAAAAAAACCTTTCACAAAACAAAACATAAATAATCCAATGCAGGTATTACAGTTACACATCCATATTTAAAGTCCACCCAAGCAATTCTGTTCTTCAGAAGGAATCACTGTATGGTAATTAATTTGGCTGTTTCAGGATGCAAAGGGAACATTTCTTCTCATAACAGCTCTAAACTCAGCAGGTCTATAGAACATCAGTGGACCGTGGTTTTTAGTTTGATTAAACTTTTAAGCCCATACTGTGTGGGGCTCACTAATGATAAGACTTGTAAAATGTCTATGCATGAAAGCAATGTGATTTGTTTGGAGGCAAACCAGATTTCAAATATGAAATGATGAAAGAGTGGCTTTACTCATTGAAAAGATCATACTTGCTTTTTTAAATGTACATATACATGCTTACATCAACTGCTAAAATGCTCAGAAATATATAATTATGTTGTTCAGAGTGTTAAGCAATTATTACCAGTTTCAAGGCTTTGATGCTATAACATGCCTAAGGCAAATACTCTCTGCATTCATGAATATCGGAAAGAAGTCATAAATCTATAATCAGAACATAAGCATTTTTCAATCTGCCTGTAGTCTAGGGGGGTTTACTAGTATACATATATTTCATTGAAAGACTGATTATTTTATTTGCCTCCCTCCAATTTTATCGTTTGTACAGTATTTTGACCCATAATCATCCACCTACATAATACTTTCTAAATTAATAAAGGCTACCAAGGAATGGAGAATGACAAGGACACTCTGTGTCCAGTGTTTTTCCCTCTCAGTGATGTACCTGCAATGAAGAGTTTTGTGTTGTCCTTCAAAAGTGCAGATAAACCATACTTTTGACGTCATTGACCAACAAATTACCAGGAGAAGAACAAATGTTTCTACACCATTAGAGCAATTTAGGTTTGTCAAACAGAGGTAAGATTAGAGAAAGTTATCCACTCATATGCCATTCCATGAACAAATAACAAATCCTAGAGCTCTAGTTTAGAGATAATTCCTGTATACTTTTCCAGAAGAAGGCAGCACTGATTTTTTGGTATGTAAATAAGCTCCTACAGATACTACCTCTTAGCCCCAGTCTTCAGGATATCCCATCTGGACCATTCATCTGACATACAGCTTAGCACTGAAATGAAGCATTTTTTCTTTTTTCCTTAAAGGACTAATATTCAGTACTAACAATGGAAAATGATGAAGGGAAGGAAGGCTAAAGGAGAGAACAAACCAGCCAAACAGTACTAACCACTTACTTAATCTTTCTTTTCCTCTATCAGTGAACGTCCTTTTCCTCAGAGAGAAAGAAGCCCAGGAAAGGAAGCTAACAGCAACAGGAGGGAATCCACAATGTTTCTGACTGGGAGACAGTGTCAAGACAGCATAACTCACCTGCCTTTAGGCTGGCAAGCATCAGAGCTTGAGAGATGGCAATTGAAATCTTTTTCTTATGTTTCTCTCTGAACAGTGTCACCAAGAACAGAGAGGTTTTGTTTCCTTCTGCTCCAAAATCACTCAGTTAATGGGAAACTCAAAAAGCAAAATCCCTGTCCTATCTCAACTGAATATAGAGAAATGGATGCATGAATGTTCCATGAATATAGATATAATGGTTTGGTAAACAGAGTCAACTACAAAGCAAACAGCTGTATGTTGGCATCCCTATGATCTTCAGGGGATCTAGGAACTGCTTTATATTACCCAAATTCTCATTATATTGTTCATGAAATACTTTCTTCCATCTAGTCCCAAATGAAACTTTAAACGTGAAGAAAGATATGCCTGCAAGACTCATTTGTGGTAATCCAAGGATCATACACAATACAAAACACCTAGAGATTTATGGGAATTTCAATGATTTATCATAATTTCATAGTTATATTTCATAATTCATAAGTCCTCCCTGAACTTGGACAAGCTTGAATCTTTAACCCAATTACCATGATACATTGGGTCTTAGTATTTTTACTGCTATAAAAACAAGCAAGCAGACAAGGGAAAGCTGATTTTTAAGATATGAGCAATTAATAGAATCATAGAATCGTCTGGTTGGAAGAGACCTTTAAGATCATTCAGGTAAAGAGTTTTGACTTTGGCTCCTCACAACAGAACATGCTGGTCCTTTAGTATAAATTACACATGGTCTGCTCCTGTTTGTGGATCTGCAGAACTTGAGAGGTCCCAGAGGGAATGTGTGCTTATAGAAGACAGCACTAAGTACTAGGAAATGGGTGATGAGTTAGTAATAAATTGTCATTCAAGCTGAACAGAAGGTAAACATGGAAGAAACCAAACGTTCTCATGAGATATAAAGAACTCAAAAGTCTGTTAAGTGGCATTTTATATGAAAATGAGAGTTTCAGAAATTAAGATGTTCAGAATTTAGTTCTTTTTTAAACTGGTATTAGACAAGGACCAATTTCACTAAATGTTAATAGAGTTCCTTAATAATAAAGATGAGAGGATGGAAAAGAAGGGTAATTCTTGATTTCTACACCCATTTTTAATAAGTAAAACCTTTCATAAAAATGACAGCCTGGTACAAGAACAATAAAGATGCATTCTTTATGTATTATAAAGTCAAAATCTGGTAATCTAGGAGTTTGTTTTTGGAGGTTTTTTTCTGGATAGCATACGTCTTTTTTAGCTAATACTACTCTATATTGCTGTTATCATGCTCCTTTTAAGCTGAGTGTATAGTATAATATATACTTTCAGCTTTAGTTTTTTTTTCCCCCTTGCCAATCTATAGTGTTTTTCTTTTAAGGATTGAGATAACGGCATACGTTGGTTAGAGAACATAATACAATGGCATCAAAATTACTTAGAAATCAGAAAAGCAATGAAACACAGAATAACTCAAAGACAAAAGACAAAATAACCACAAATGTTATCTCTAGGATACTATAAAGGAAGTAATATTTTTGAAGCCTGATGTAATTTTTGCTGGAACACTATTACATCATTTCTTCCAAATAAGAGTTATATTAGGTCAAATCACTGCATGTGCAACACTCTACCTAAACACAACAGGATATCTATCAAAACTGGTCTTTATAATTTAGCATGAAGAGTTACAGCCTTCTTTTAAAGATAAAAGTGCATCACCAACTAGTAGAACAATAATTGAAAACAAAGTTGTAATTACATAAAATTCATCTAGTATACATGTGTGTATATATATATATATATGCAAGAAAAGGCAGAAGCAGACACATGATGAGAAATTCAACATAAACTGAGAAAGAACATATTAACAAAGCAGCCTGGAATCCCACAGCTTTAATATCAGAATGGAGTATGTATCCAAAGAAGGGGGGGGCTTTATAAGAAAGAGGTGTGACATCAGAGAACTGGTTAAAGGAGAAGATAGGTAATCAATAGAAATTGAAAAATAAGTCTTTGGGAAGAAGATGAAATGCCTGAATCTATTTTATACATAAGTACAGTTAATTTGTGCATGTTTTCAAAGGATTTGCTATTGCTGCATCTTTCAGATGTAGTCACATGAAGGAGAAAATAAAGTTTTGAGAACAGGCTAGGATGAAGATAACCAGAGTGGTATGACTTGAAATGAGATTAATAATTAGAAACCTGTGAAAAATATAAAGAAGTTACTTAAAAGACAATGTAATCAGATTGGAAGATTAAAGAATGAAAGTAGTGTGGGCTAATAACTGATTTCTAAAGGGAATCAAATGCTTATTAGAGAAAAATAAATAAATAAAAACTCCTGCTGAAGTGTTACATTCTCAAATAAAGGAGTTTGAATTTCCTTTAGAATGGAATTAATAGCTGGCAACATCTGTTACTATAATCATTGCTTATTACCTGTGTTACAATAATGCCTGAGGCCTTAATTAAAGTTCAACCCCCATTATGCCAAAAACTTATAAATACATGATAAAAAATCCCAATCCAAAGACTACCGAAGGATTTAGATAAACAAGGGAAGAACTGTGATCTCTCTTATATGCTTAGGAAATTAAAAGACAGAGGTTAACTGTGACTCTGTGTTATAAAGTGGGATTCAGATGCTTAAATTACTGAAGTGCTTAAGAAAACTTTACTTAGTGCATAAGAGGAAAAAACACAACACAGGGGAAAAATTATTCAGTCTGATTTATTTCCCAGCTGTTGAGATTGAATTAATACAGTGGCTGGAATTTTCTCTTTCATTTCTGAAAGAAAGATTACTAAGTATTCCTCTACTGATCAAGAATAGGGCCACAAGAGACAAAGAAGGGGTCAGGTTTGAAACATCCCTGTGTATGGGAGATGGAAAATCAGGATAATTACCTTTGTATTTGACAAGCGTTCTAGGCACATGAGAGGCAACTCTGCAATAGAATTTTCAGTAAGCCTCCAAAATTTGACAAAAACTCTAATTTAAAACCAAGTAAGTATAGCTATAGAAAGAGGCCTTTATGCAAGCCAACTTGGATAAAATTCAGAAGTTAAGGGAAGGAAATTAGTCTTCATTTACCCCTATCACAACAGATCATTATGCAGTGTAACAGGTAATGTAGAAGAGCTCTGTTAAACCAGATTTCAAATAGAAATGATCTTGAAATTATCCACAAATACTGCCACAAGACAGCTGTCAAAACACATTTTTTTGAGGAAGTATCCCATCAGTTCCTGAAAGGGAAGATTTCTTTAGAAGAAGGAAAAAATAATTGAGGGAAAAAGAATAAAATTTTTGTTTTCAAAATCAACTAATTTTCATTTCATTTTGCAAGTGTGTGTTTTTTAAATTTCTGTGCTCTTCATTAAGCAAAAACACACTAGTAACTAGAAGCCTAATTCTCTCTTAAATGACTGAGCTCCTAATACATAGACTGCGGAAGGTGATTGGTCACTAACACAAATTTACAATGTACTATACCTCCTAATTTGATCAGGGACAGTTAGATCCTAAATATATACATATATATACACATACTAAGGCTAGTCTGCACTTCTAACAAGCCAAGTCAAAAATTTCATATCCTCAAAAGCAACTATACTTATTGATGATGGGATAATTTTTTTATTTTTTTTTCAGACCTGTGAATGGAGTTCATGAACCAGAGCTGCATGCCTCAGTACAATGTAAAGTGAATGGAGATACTGGTGCCCAGAGCCATAAGTAACATAAACTAGCCAAGTTAACAATTTATTAGATTAAGATGATGTGGAATGTTTCCTCCCTCTTTAAAATGCCTAAGTACAGCCCAAATCATGTCCTTATGTGACACTGGGATTTTCAGCCTGGAATCCCATCAGCACTTACACTCCTTTGATTATGGAAAATTGATTCACTTGCTTTTCTAATTTAAAACCTGTCTGTCAAATGAAGAGGAGGAGAAATGAATGTTAAAATAGACTAGAGATTATAGCAGTTTCTAAGGAAACCAAAGTCAATACCCTCATCATGCAAAATGAAAATCCATACCTCCCACCTCCTATAGAAGTGCCCCATCCACTACTCACCTAGGGCTAGGGCTGGACCTGGGCCTAGAGCTAAGACAGACATCAAATACAGCAAGTACAAAGCAGATACTGTATGGTAACTATCCAGGTACATACTCCCTAATCCCATTATAAAATCCTTTGAGGCTATAATCCTATCAGTTTGAGTTAATCATTTGAGAAAAAGCTCTATCTGCTACTGTTGTAACACATTTCAAATAAAAGCAAAGATTAAGGAAAACCTAACAACACAGAAATGGATCAAACAGTGGGGGAAAATCACAGTAGCAGAGGAGCTGTAACTGAAATGTTATTCTTGGAAAATCATGTTGATTACAAATGAAAAAAAAAATCAACACACAACCCAGGGAGGGGGGGCAGGAGTTTACAAATTAGAATAAGATATTTTTACCAGAAAAAAAAAAAAATGCTCAAAGAAGCACTGGAACAAGAGGAAGACATAGTAAACATTCCCTTATCTAAAGTAAATTGTGCATTTAATATGGAAAACTGGTTTTTAAAATAGTTGAAATTAACAGATCTACTTTTAAATAAGTGCTTGGGTTACAATTACACATACCCTATGTAGAACTATGATCAAAACATTAATTTCTGGAGCAGCAGCAGAAAAAAAAAATGCACATACTGAAGTTAAACAAGGCAAAACAAGAACAGATGTTCCAAGACACTTGGCATATGAAGAAATATGAAGCTGAGAGGTGGACCATGAGGACACAGAAAGTACAAAATTAGGAGACAAATAATGTAAAACAAGGTATGAAAATAGTACAGAATACAAGGGGAAAAAAAAAAGAAAAAAAAAAGACATAAAAGTTAATAATGATAATAACTCGCAGACCTCTATGGGTTGATGGTAAATGTCATATCCTTACAAGTATCATTAGCTATGCATTAATAATTGCTGGTCCCAAAAAGCAGGCAAATGCTAACGCACATACACTCAAAACAAATACATGAAAAATTAACTGTTTCAGCCTGAATTAAACTTAGAGCAGATGATTTATAGAAGCTCAAGAGAAAAGATGGAGACTGGAGCCTGAGGAAGGCACTCAGTCTCCATGTGATGGTCCAGAATGACAGTTGAACATCTGTAGTGATTGCAGTAAGTGACAGTTCTGTTTCCCAAGCATGGAGTATTTGCATGATAAAGCTGGAACTCAGTTACTGAAACAGATTTTGCTGCATGAGCGAGGGCGTGAAATGCAACAGCATCACATATATAAGTATTGTCACTACTTCCCAGGGAGGTGGTTGGGGCACCATCCCTGGAGATATTCAAGGTGAGGTTGGACAAGGCTCTGAGCAGCCTGGTCTAGTTGAGGGTGTCCCTGCTCACTGCAGGGGGGCTGGACTAGATGATCTTTGGAGGTCCCTTCCAGCCCTAAACATTCTATGATTCTACGATTCTGCAGCAGTCACTAAGTTTATACAAGGACCTAGTGAAATTCACTGGAATTCTCACTTTTATATGCCTTTTATCCTATTTTTTGTATGTATGTCAGCCCCAGGTCTATTCTGTTCTTGCCTCTGAAATTTTCTTTCATTCCTTGGAAAGCAAACTTCTTCCCTAGAAAGTCAGCTTATTGGTACACGTCTCTTTAATTACTAGGCTCTTAAATACAAAACTAGCAGGACCTGTAAACAGCATCTACTGGTCATTCAGCAATAAGATGCTTCACATAAAGCAAAGGAAAGTCCAATGGAAACATTTTCTGGGAGTTGGGAAACTCATTTTTTTAGCAAGGGAGAAGTGTAGTTTTTCCGATTCTGTGATTCTATTCTTGTAGTATTCTGTATCAGATCTGGCATTTGCTTAGACTGTATGACAAACTGCCTTACAGAAGCAGCCACACATACAAGGCCATTGATAATTACAATGTACAAACTGTGCCTAGAGATTTCTGATTAATAATCACATGAGTATGCTACATTTTGTTTTCAAAGCTAATTTGCCAGCATTGTTACAGTACCTGCTGTACATTGCTGAATGCTGATTGCTGAGTTAATCCATATCATGGTAACCTGACATCTGAAATGCCCTGACATCAGCTGCACCAAAGCCCATGAACTAGCTTGCATGTGCAGTTTTCTGTAATAACCAGGAAAACACAATTCAAGGTTATTACTGTTACAGTTACTGAAACCTCAGGGGAAAAAAAAAAATGTTTCAAAAGCAAAGAAAAGTAGAATGAAACATATACTTAAATAAGCAAGGATTTTCTTCATTCTAAAAGTACATGAAGGTATTCATATCAATAAATGTTGTTCTTAGATTAATATATGAGTAAAACATTGTTGACTGAGGGTGTCTGGCATAATGAGAACATTTAATTTGCCATTTTAAACATTAAGGAAGTTTAGAGGTAGTAGTTGAAGCTCCCACCAGGTAGGTGTACAAGATCCACATGAATGTATTTGCCCATACAAACAAAAGAATGTATACATTAATTCCTCCTCCACTCTCAGTGTAGTGGACAAGAGGCATATTCGGACTGTGCCAAGCAGTATTAGGTACCTTGCCAGTGTCTGTCGTGACTGTTTGAAATGTTGTTTCAAAGTGGACTAAAATGCTCTTTGCCTCTAGAACAGGCTTACCCCTGATGACATCAAGAGCCTTTCTCACCTGACTTGAAATGAAAGGTTAATTTCTAGTTTGCTTAGAAATAAAAAGAAAGTAATGCAAATGTTATACAGTGTTGTTTAAAGTAAGAAACTACAATAAACTACTCATTAACTATGAATGTTCTTTGAAATCAGGCAGACCTCTGCAGATCTTTATTCCATTGTCTCTATCCTCACTTATTTCATATGCTCTAAAGTTATTTAATAATATCAATAGATAATAAATCATTTAACCAGGATAAAGATCTTATATTTTAATATGTGTTTTTATACGTTTCTTGCAGACATGTTGGTGGTATAATACTTGGAACATGGATGTTATTCAGTTTAAGAGTATTCTGAAGCTTTTCCTCATCCTCACTATTTTAATTTAATACAATGATTGTAATATCTCTGAACTACTTATCTAAGAAATGTTCTTCCTTTTTTAGATCTTATTTTATTGCAAATAACATATCTGAAGAAAATATAATAGGTGGCTCTGCTAAAAGATCAAAATCAGACACGGAATCCACAGGTTTAAAGTAATAATTTGTTAAAAATGCTAGGGTTAATGATGAAGCTTCTAAGATCACAATAATTAATATATATTAAGGAACTTCATCTTCTTCAAAGCATTATACATTGCTGTGCAGTATGAAGACCAAAACCTAATTAAATAACTACCGGGAAAAAAGGGAGAGTTTGTAAACAGCA
>JANHGL010002077.1:3184-33496 GCA_024611195.1 Ceyx melanurus
GCACAGCCTGCTGCTGTGTCAGCCACTCCTCCCAGTTTGGTGTCATCAGCAAATTTGCTGAGGGTGCTCTCTGTCCCTTCGTCCAGGTCATTGATGAATATATTGAATAATAGTGATTTTGATGAAAATAAAAAGATCTGTGAGAGGACAGAAGTTATTATAAATAATTAATTTGATAAATACTACCTTTTTCCAGAATGTTTTTAAATGGATAGTAATATTTTCAATGTGAGTTATTTTGTTGTGGGGTTTTTTTTGTTTGGCTTGGGGTTTTTTTTGTTCCCAAACTACATTTTCATTTCAAAATAGATTCTTCTTTAAGCACTAAAAAGGAAGTGAATAAAACATACACGTGGACTCATAATTTGTCTTCAGTGGCAACGTGAGTGCATTTTGATCACCTGAGACCAGGTGAAAAAAACAAATTCTCCAAACCAAGACTATTCCTTGGATATTTTGTTTTTTCAAATGGTGTGGGTACAAGCTCCATAACTCAGTACAATGATGTGTGAGAGTTTAGATGCTTAATGTAAGATGCATTTATAAATAAAACCTTATGGACCCAAACAAAAAAGGAAACTGAGACATCAGTAGAAAACTTAGCTTTGAAAGTAGATTATTCTACTTTCCACCCCAGGAATCCTATCCTACTCATCTATATATTCTCAGAAGAAGCTTTGGAATGTTTGCTAAAATAGAGCACTACATGATAGCAGGTAGTTTATACAACTTAACATCAAGAGATATGTGTTCTGTTGCCTTCTTGGGGACCTTAGGAAAAACTGAGAGGGTGTCTGAAATGTTAACTTAATGGACAATAATTTTTTCTGTACATAGGGGAACACAGGCATCATGTGTGTATTTTTGCTTTTATTAATAGCATTTTGATAGCACAGTTATAAAGCCTGTCCTTGGCTTGCCTGGAAATATCATACTGACTTCACTTATTGTAGAATGTTACTTTAATTTTCCAAGGTGAAATGTTCTCAGAGCAGAATCTGGTGAGGAAAATATGGCCAGAAGAGTTACATGTACTTTTATTTTTTTTAAGTGTTGTCCAGAAAGGTTTGCAGCAAGTTTTGCTGATGCATAAATTGACCTAGACAGTAAATGATACATGACCTTAAAAATATCTAAAGTAGCCTTGCTTGAGAATTTTTAGTGGATAGTTATTAAATGTCACAGTAATTTACACAAGCATAGCCTAGTTTATGGTTTTGCATTCTCTTTCCCTCTTTCTCCCCACTATGCCATCGAGAACCACAGAAGCTTTAAAAATATTTTACATACATCTCTTTTTTTTTTTTATCATACAGGTTCATGTTATTTTATTTATCATAGTCAGAAAACCTCATCGCTTGTGAGACTCGTAGCTCACAAAGGCCTGACCCAGCAGAGAACTTAAGTACCTGCATAACTTCATCAGGATGACATTTTCCATTGCTCATTAACTGGCATTTAAAGGAAATTTTCCATCACTTGGTGTCTGGGCATTTAGAGGAAATTGTCAGCCAAAATGGGTGAGCCATTTAGAAGAATTAGGTCAGGCAATGAACAGGCTATGAGTAGTAGAGGTCTGAAGAGAGCCCTGGAGGTTCAGGCCCCTTGAAGAAAGCTGGAGATAGCCACCAGGAGGGCCTCCTGTTAGGTATTTATTATAACGTAGGTTTAATTCCACAGCTGTTCCCCAGTGCTCAGGGGAACTGCATTGAGATGAATCACAGTTGTGCAAGACTGTGGAGACTGCTGTTTGCCTTAAATCTTAGCTGGGCCATGTAGCTTTAGTGAACTGTTTCCTGGAGGCATCTCAATAGCTGCTTCTTCTGGAACAGGTACAGTAGTCTGGGCATCTCTGCACTGTGCTGGCTCACAAAAGGGGTGGTTTGCACCAAGGAATGACCAGGAAGAGTCTTGCAACAGTTATCCCTCATCTACTCATTTGCTGCATCTGGCCTTGCTGACAAGCAGCTTTCTGAGCTTTCCACTGTTTTCCACTCATGTCCATACTGTGTTTGCTTGCTGTACTGAGGGGGACATGCATCTTGAGTGACCTTCCCAGCTGAGATACACCCTCTGCTATACAGGAAGAGAAGATAGGAATGAGGGGAGAATCAAAAACTCTTTGTATAAATTACAGCAGCAGGTTGTTTATTGTTTTGTTTGTTTGTTTGTTTTGTTTGGCTTTGTGTTGTTTTAGTGTGTGTGTTTGGGTGGTTTTTTTCTTTTTTGGGGAGCTTTTTTTCCCCTTTTTTTTAAAAAAAAAATTAAAAAAATCTGTTGATCCTGCTCTACTACAGCTCCAGGCTATCAAGGAGTGAGAAATAGATTTTCTGTTCTGCTCTCTTAGTTTCTGGAATTAATTTTTTTTATCCCTGGTAGGAAAACAAGTAGAGGGTTCTGTAAAGAATAGGAAAGAATAGGTTTCCAGCTTGTTTGGAAAGCCTGGCAAATATTAATCTACTATATATCCTGTAGTTGGTTTCTTTCATCAGTAGCAAAAACTGACCTGTGTTTGAGACCTTGAGTTGCTAGAACTCCCACATCCTCCAGTGTAAATCAGTGACGTGTGTTGTCAGCTACCAAACACAAAGCAGTGGATGGTCAGAGAAGGCAGCTTTTTGATCAAGCATTCTGAAGAAAAAAATAAGCACTGCTTATTTATTTAAAGTAGGCTTAGCTTTTGATTGATACATCTGTTCCAGGAAAGTGTTTAGCCTGAGGTCCTAAATAGCTTACTGAAGAATCAGTGATCAAACTTGTATGAAATTCTCCAAGTGCAGTCAGTCCCTGTTCCTCTCCAACATCCTCAGTTATTTCTGGATAGACTGTTTTTATGTCAGTTCTTCATAGCTTGCAGTTGAAAAAAACAGTTTCTGCTACCATGCTACCAATGTACTTTTTAATTTTTTTTGAGGCTTTTATTTATAAATTGTAGACATTATCCTTTGAGCCTGTATCCCATTAACTATAAGCCACAGTTTACATGGAAATGCCTAACAATTAAGTCTCTCTGTTTTCTATATGTGTGACTCTCCTTATGCAATATGTGCTGCTGCTGGCTTTAATGGTGGGGAGACTGGGAGTTGCTCTCTCCTAACAGCAGTTCTGTCATCTCTGAATGATGATAGGAAGTCTCTGACCTGTACCTGATGCCCACATCAGTGCAGAACCACTGCCCTATAACTGCCAGTATTGGTTGTTTCCTTACACACCACGGCCTGATGGTCCTAATTCATAGAGCGAGCAAACAAGTGCCTGGATAAGAATTAGACAGCCTTTTGATTATTAATTTTTCATTTATTTTCAGATGGCTTTTCCTTTTGTCGTATTGTTCACACATAATGCATCTGACTTTTCCTATGTCACACTACATCTTTGCAGTAATTTTCTGTGCTGTTCTGTCCCTCTGGATTTTACAGCAGTGGATCAGAAAGGAAGTGCAAGCCCTAGCAGAAATAATAAATCCACTGCAGATCTTGAAGGTACTAATTTCTGCAAAACAAAATACTGCCTCAATTCTGTTGTGGGCTAGAAGGGGTGATCAAAGTGAAATACATTCATTGTGGAATTGGTTTGCAAAGTCTGCTTCTAAACCATTGCACACTCTTCCTAGATTTCTTTTTTCCCCCACAATAGTAAATAATGCAGATGTCCAGCCTGGCCTGCAGCACCAAGTCCAGTGCAGCTCTCAGAAAGTTCAGGGATTGTTCTCAAATCAAGCCTGTGTCATGAGATGGGCAGGGAAGCTGTGTAAGGCTGGCAAATGGGGTCATTAGATACTATGAGTCTGGGAGATCTGTGAGGTTCTGCAAAATGTGGTACCCGTGGGCTGCCCTGGCGATCATCCACACTGTGGCTGCACTGGAGAGCTGGGAGTCGTGGCTGGCTCCCAGCTGACGAATCACTTGGAGCAATTGAAAGTCTCCAGCATTTGTCCTGTGACTCCAACTGGAAGGCTGGGGTGGTTTGTCATTGCTGGATTAATCTGACATTTCAAGAAATATTTTAGGAACTGTTCTATAATTCCAGATATTTCTAATCTATGTGATCTATCTAATTAGGTTCAACCATGCCCAGTTCCTTGTCTGATTGCCTGAGCATTTCCGCTTAACCAGTCAGGTTTATTCAATAAGGTGTCCTATAATGTTATTTCCTTCCTTGAGAGTATATGTTATCATCCCTGACACAGACTTAAGAATCTCTCCAATTTTTTTCTTATTTTAACATCTTGTCTCTCCACAGTAGAGCCCTGTGCTTTAGTTAGGAATCACCTAGCTGATGAGAAACCTAGGTGAGACTTTGGATCCCATTAGCTTTACTTTTAAGTACCTAGAAGATTCTTAAGAGATCCAGCAGGTATAGAGTAGGCACAATATAGGTAGAATCCCCATAAATTTAATACAAGTTAGTTGAAATGATGGATACAAATAGTTAACAAGATTAGAAATAATAAGAAATTAATACAGTTGCACAGGCAGTTGACTCACTATTACTGTCATTTCCTTTTGGCTTGGTCATGGAGATAACAAGGTAAGAAATAACTGTTTCCTTTTATTGATTGGTTTGATATTTGAAATAAAGATGATCTTTTCTTTTTTTGTCTCAACAAGTCTTTTGTAAGTTAATATTATGTTAATTAGAATGTATGTCTTCCTGAGCCTTATTTTCTTTTTAATTTGATTTAATTAGCTGATTAATTTTTAATTGCCTACTGAGACATCTTTACCATATTGTGATTTGTGTTTTACCTTTACATTTGGAAAACAATGGTACGTCTAGAATTACTCTAAAGTATTGTATTGAAGTATTTCTGCAAGGGATAATTGCAAATTATGGTTTCTTCCTGCTTCGTAATTTTATTGCAATCTACTTTGAATTAGTGCTCATTAATCAAAAAGGTTTGCGTGGTATGGAGTAGTGAGAAGGTGTTTCAGTTAGGCAAGCTTCACAGTAGAGGGTCTGTGACTTGGTGATCAAATGGCAATGAAATTTCTTGGCTGTGCATGAATACTGCAGTGAACGCTTCCCAGCTTAAAACATTTATTCTTTTTCTCCACAATAATGTTCTGAGATTCTCAGAATGAATGCATTAATAAGCTTAGAAACAGAAGTATGAAGTTCTAACAAGGGCAGGTGTTGATTAAACTTATTTTCTGGTGATGGAAAAGAAATAACAGTTCTTGGCAAGTTATTTCAAGTTATTCCCTGAGCGTTTAAAATTCGCACACTATTCTGAGAACGAATTAGTCTTTCTGTAACTTCTAGTCCTTGAACTTGTCCTGCCTTTCCTTCCTAGATTGAAGAGCCCTGTCTTATTAAATTTGTGTTCCCTATGGTAAGCACTTGTAGACTGTGATCAAATAATTCTTTCTCTTGGATAAGTTAAGTGACTGAGCACCTTGAGTCTCTTACAGTAAGACATGCTTCTTAATACCCCAGTTGTTCCCCTAGCTTCTCATAATCCACAGAATTTTTCATAGTCTTTCATGACACAAAACCACAAAGCCAGTGAACCTATGAGTTGTGTCGCTGATGTCAAGTAAGGTAATGTGACCCCCTGACTCCTACATGTGTTTGGTAAGTGTAGCAGCTTTTTGTTGCTGCACGACTGTAGAAATTAATAGTGACCTAGTTACTTGCATTGGGCTCTCTTTCCAAAACCTTGTCTCCTCTTTAGGATCTCTTTTCCCCAGAGTCGAGTAGTCCCTCATTAAGTTAGTCTCATTATACTCATTACTTGGTCCACGGCCTTCCTGGTGACTGTGCTAAACTACGTAATGTCTGGTTACACTCACCTAACCCAATTGTCTCCTTCATAACTTTCCATTTTCTAGTCATCTTCCAATATTGTGAAAATGGTATTTTTTTAGCAAAAATGAAAGATAGTCTAGGAGGCCAATAACCTTGTTCCCCAGTCATGTAATGATGGCTGAAATGTATCTGCTACATAGTTTTTAAAGTAGCTTAAGATGCCATTGTGATTCATCACATCTAATTCTAGTCACCCAAAAATTAGCTTCTAATGGTTGGTAGTTTTCTAAGCTCTTAATAGACAATGGAGAGAGATGGAAATCTTCACAGGAAGATGTAGTGGGTTTATCTGAAAAGTCATAAATTGCCTTTTGACAGTCCCTTTTTCTTTTCATTGACTATAATGGGAACATAGATAAGCTAAGACAAGATGCCAAACTTTTAGACAGCTGTAATTACTGTGGATTAATCCCATCTCTCATGCTTTTTAGCTTTTTGGCCAAACTATGGTGTGGTACAAAGCCAGTTCTCTTACAGGCATCCATCAAGATGGTTGCCTTTAGCAGTCCCATTTGTAATCACATCAGAAAATGATATCAAGTTAGCTTGACAAGATCTGTTTTCCAGAAACCCATGTGGATCAGCTTTAATTAGATTATGCCTTTTAGTTCTTTATCAGGTTAGTTATCACTTATATGCTTCTTTTGCTTTTCCATCAAATCTTTTTTATAAAATTCCTACTTTTTCCACTTTAATATTGACACACATCCAAATTGTGAAAAATCTGAGGCTCTGATGTCTCAGATATTTTTCCTTTCTTTCCATCCCATCTATATCAGATAGACTTTTCTCTGAGGTGCTCCAGCAGTCCTTGATCAGTCAGGAGTAGGTCTCAGGATCACTTAGAGCTATCTCTTGTAAGAAGATCTTCAGAAATCTTTACCGTGTGGACTACCCACATAGTTAAGAACGGCAGTCTCTGAAATGGAAGTTGGGGTTGGTTTTTGTTTGGGCTTCTTGATAGGACTTAAAAGTGAAGGGCTTCATAAGTATATTGGATTATGTGTTTCTTTTTCCAAACTGCATGATTTAAAAGGGTTTTTTAAACATCTGAGAAAAGGTTATCACATTTTTTGTTCCTTTTTTTCTTCCTCATTCCTTTTTCTCTGTAAAGGAGAGATGTCCAGAAGGATGCAGGGAGACCATAATGTCCCATTGCCTTCTGATTGCAGAGAGGCTTATAGGGCTGAAGGGAAAACCATGACCTTATATTGCCTATGTGGTTAGAGATGAAAATTTTTTTTTTCCTCTTTTTTTTTTTAATATTATTGCACGATGAGAGTGCTCTGGAATAAGGATTTCTGCCCTCAACTTGCAAGGATGCTTGCAGAACAAAAGTGATAGGAGAAAGTGTACACAGTGTTTTTTTTCCTGAACAGGGAGGCTCCCCAAAAGCTTGAAGCTCTACCTGACAGACAAGACATAGTCTTGCAAGAGAGTTCATTCAAGTCAACATTTAATTTGAAAACTACTGGTGACATTTTAAATATGAGTACACTAAGCTACCTGGTGAATTGTCAAGGTAAGTCATTGCATTCCTGTCTAGCTTGACCCTTCTACTAGATTTGGAGTAGCATACCAAAGGACAGAAGGTCTTGTATTTTATTCCAGCCCCTACTGTTCATCTTTTGGAGGGATGTGTGGCCATTGTAGATGTGGGTCCTTTCACAAGGTACATAAGGATTTCTTGTACTTAATCGATTGTGAACTGCAATGTCACCAATTATAGGGATCATTTATTTTCTGTAGAGATGGTTTAGAGAAATAATTCAATGACATGTCCTTCTCCCTGGTTAATCCAAGGACAGATTTTGCTGGGAAGGCAAGATGATTGTTTCCTGACATGATATTTTGCACTGACAAATTCTGAGTGTCCTAATAAATATCAGGGAAGCAGTTAATGTCTGGTGTGACTACCTACTGCTGGAGGTTAGTTTGCCTCAGCTGGAGATGTCTGGAATTCTCTTTCTTCTCCTTTTTTAGCCTTATCATTTTTTTTTTTTTCTATTCTCTGCTACTTCTGCATCTGCAATAGAAGTAAAGGTAATAGTTCTTCAGTGGCTAGACCACCAGATGGGCCAGTTGAAGAGTTTCAGTTCATTAAGGGACTGTGCACATTGGGTTTTTTTTAAGTTTTCACTTTGCTAGATTATTGTCATAAGGGACATTTTGAGATAATTTTTCCAAAGTGCATTTTTACAGTCCAGAACTAATATCTTGTATTACAGCAAGTGCTTCACAGGCACTCTGCATAGTTACCAACCACTCCAACATCTCCTACATAAGCTTAACAGAATATTTGCACTGAAGGCATTTGGGGATTTGGGACAGATAACACTTAGGCTTATTACAGGAATTACCTAACCAGCAATGAGTTGCATCATAATGTGAAGGTATTTATGTGATTACTTCTTGGGAGGTGTTCATCCAAGTGTAAATTACTCTGCCTCAGAACAGATTTTAGCTGGTGCCGACAGCTTGGGTGACTGGCACATTGTCATTTCCATAACACACCTAAAGGAAAATGCCAAAAGAATGAAAGTGGCATTGGTGCAGCAAAAGATTTCCAGTAAAAATTTGTCATAAAGTATATCTGTAGAAATAGCTTGGCTTCTGTTAATAGCTGAGATAAACTAGCATTAAAAACTGTTCTTTTTCCTTCATGCTCTTTCTGGGTGTCATCTCTGTCCATGTGAAGCAGTGCATGGTGGTACTGCCACTGTTACAGAAAATTGTGTGGTTTGTGCTCTTTCTAGTGCTGTCCCTGAACTACCTTTCTCAGCTGTGCTGGTGTCATGAAGACAGCTTATCTTCTGTCCTAACCACTCCGGTAGAGACTGCATGGGGCAAAACTTCTGTGCTGTTGTGGATATTTCCTCCTGTTTTCCCTGAGAGTACAAGGGACAGGCAGTCACTCTGTGTGACAGCTGGGCAGTTGTGATCCACTCTTTCTGTTGTCCACTTACAACATTTAACCAAAAAATGTCTTTCTTAAATTAAATTCTTACTAGTATTAAGAAAACTGGTATTTAAGAAGAGCAGACAGACCCAATTTATCACCCTCATTCCTCTGGACAAGAGAATCGCCACACCTGAGTGATGCTACATGTGCTCCAGAGTTCACACATTACTAAAGACATCTCACATGCACTTTATTAGATAGAGTATAATCCAGCCACGGGATGCAAAATCAAAGCAAGCCACACTTTGTAAGTTTACAGCTCAGGAAATGGAGAGAAGCTGCTTTCCTTCTGCTCTTTAGAACAGAAATCCTTTTGAAAAGAAGGTTCATTCCAACCTCTGTTTTGGAAGTGTGCTACATGTGATTTCATCTCATTAGCTGTGATGGTCACCATCCAGTCCTCGAAGTGATGACGTGATGTAAAGGGGAAAAGACTTGTTTCCAGTGTTATCAGGATAAATCTGCCCATGAACACTTGACCAAGAACACACGTGTTTTTCAATTATGTCTGTTTAAAGAAACCAGCCATTTCCCCACAGTGCTGTAGAATTTGTTTTATTTTGTGGTTTTTGTTTGTTTGATGTTTTTGTTTTGATATTTTTTTTTTTCTGGCAAGAGATGTGAAAGCTGTGCAATTTCTAGATATTGAAATAGGTTTTAATGCAGAAGTTGTTCACATCCAGGTTTGCAAAACAGAAGGCGGGTGGCCCACAGTTTTGTTTGTTTCGTTTATTCAGCTTGGCATGGCTAGGTCCTGGAAGTAGTTTATATGAGGTCATTACCCTATTGATTAAATAGTGTGATGAAAAGGGCATGATAATACACTGCTGGGAGATTATTGCCAGACACTTTGCAAACAAAGCTGCTGAAAGGAAAGCAGTTGTGAGACCTTCAGTGTGGTGGGTAATTAGCAAGCAAGTAGGAATTAAAGGATACATGGCGTGATATAGTGATTATGTGCAGATAAGTAATGTTTTGAATACTCCCTTTTGGTAACTCTAATGAGAATACATCTTAGTACAGGAAATGTCTGTTGGGACTACACTATCCAGAATCCTTAAACAAGCTGTGCAGTATGTTGTCCCTGACAGTGAAAAGAAACCACGGAAGCAGCGCTGCAGATCTGCCTCTTTTCTCTTTAAACCTTTCTCCCTGGGTCTTTCTTCCAGAAATCTCATACGGGTGTAACGAGTCTTGAAGAAAATCAGTAAATCTCTGCTATTTATTTGACATGGAGAACCATTTAGTTTAAAAAAAACCCAACCAAACAGCCTTTTTGGGGCTAACAACTGGATCTGAGCAAGCTACCTTTCGAGTGAGAAGCATCAGTTCCTACAAGAGACCTCTAAACCTGAGGTGTACAGGTTGTAGCAAATCTGTGATTTTTTGCTCTCAGACCAGTCACCCCTACACGTTTCTGAGGATCACAAATACTTTCTAGTCTGAAGTTAATCAGGGATACTGATTTATTCTGTGGCCTGTGTTTCACCTCACCAACCCTTTCAGGCCTGAAAAACCCAACAGATAGAGGCTTTCCAGGCAGCACTTCAGTTGCCTAAAGGGGAATTACATGAAAATTTTCAGAACATGGCACAGACCAGCTGTAGATAGATAGATAGATAGGGAGATATTGAAATATATCTTAGTGGACATGCTTTATTTCTTTGCCCAGCTTCAAGCTCCTTTCAGTCAAGAGATCTATCACAAAACGCTGAAAATTTCATACATTTTATTGTCAGTACAATTCTTCAAGGCCATTACCCACAGCATTAAAGACCAGAGAGGAAGAGCTCCCGTCTTAGCATCTTCTTTAAGAAATCTCAAGCTGCATGTTGAATAGAGTAAAATAACAACAACATCAGTAACAATTGGAGGGAAGAGGGCACCAGGGAAAGGAGGAGAGGAGAGAGGAGAGAGGAGAGAGGGGAGAGGGGAGAGGGGAGAGGGGAGAGGAGAGGGACACTGCTGTTGTTGGATAAAGCATTTACTCAAGGCAGAAGGGAAAGCAGCTATAGTGAGGGCAAGGTAAAAGGGGAATACTCTGTCCAGCTCTATTAACCTTAATTTCAGTTCCTCTTTTCCATTTTTCAGCTTAAGTAAGCAAGCATATAGCCATGTTTATATAATAGCTGGAGTAATGAAGATGGAATATACCAATCTGGGGATAATTCTTGCCCTCAGGAGAGCACAGGGACTGCAGCTGTGGCCAGCCCCTACTGAAAAGGAGTGGTGAGGAGAACAGCTCCTTGTATGTGACTTCCCATTACATCCTCACCAGGGACCGCCAGAGACTAGCCCTTAAAATAAATAGATGAGGTTGATTTTTCTAGCAGTAGAGTTGGTAATACAGCCCTCATCACTGGTTCAGTTCTGCTACCACTCAAGTTAATGAAGTAGTTTCCTTTGAGAACAGCTGGACTTACTGCAAACTTTCTGAAAAGCCCATTTATAGACATTTTCAGTTGTTGAGGTTTGAGTCTTGGGACTGTCTTCTCTTCCTATTTGGTATCTTCACCTTCCAGATCACAACAGGCAGGGTTTTCCTCAAACTTTTTCACAATGTCTTTGTGTACTTAATGGCCATAGTGTCTTTGATTAGAGAGCATGGGAGGAGTGTGCACCGCGGCCCAGCTGACCACATCCTCTGAAATGGTGGTTGTGTCTGAGCTAATTATTTTCATGGCTGGAAGAGAACAGGCAACACTGCTTGAAGAGTGGGAAGTATGTGGATGTGTGAGCGCGTGTTTGTGTGGTTATACCATCTGGAAAGAGCAGAGCCAGATAGACTTGGCATTTTTTACTAGCAAATCCTCGGTAAAGATGGAACCAGAGCGGTCTCGTTCCTCTGCCTGAGATCCTGCCTTTGCCTGAGGTTTGGCATGCTGGGGACTGCATCTCTCTGCAGAAACCCTGCCCTCTTGAATTCCTGTTCTGCCATTCCCCAGCTGACGCCCTTTGCTTCTGTGGGCAGGGGGGAAGTTGCCTTTCCTCCGCGCTGCTTGTTTTTGTTACACGAGCAGTATGAGGTACCCTTTATTTATAATCTGAACGTTAAGGATGTTGAGCCAATCTGGTGCTTCCAGCTGGCTGAACACTTCCTAGCGCTTTGGATGCCAGATATAACATAATTTATTGTGGAAAACAGTAGGGGTAATAACATTTCTCACTATCAAAGGTTAATGTCGAGTATCAGCAGCTCTTCGGCAAGGAGACACGTATTGTTGGATGGTCTGTGCTTGTGTGTCTCTTATTAAAACAGACAGATAAACAAACTGCTTTCCTTTTTAATGCTGCTGTTCACCCCCTTCTCTTCTCCCTCCTTCCCTTCAGTCATTTTAACTCTTTCATTGCATTCTGCAGTTTTCACCCATTTCCTCAGGGAGAAAAATGCAACTGTATTTTGTTTCTTTGTTGTGAAACCGAGCTAATTAAGCTGTTGTTTTTATTATCGTTGTTGTTTGGTTTTTTTTCTTTTAACTAAAATATTTGTTTCTTTGCCAAAACAGAGTGAAACTGCTGACTTAGCCAAGGCTGTAAAACAAACTGGTCTTTTTACCTCTAGAAAATATTAAAGCATCCTTCTGCCACTGAGCTGGCACTCGTTGCTGGATCAAGTGCTACTGTTAATGGGAAATCGGGAAAGTACATTATCACTTCAGTGCTGTCATTACCAGAGGGTTTCACTGAACTATAGCATTCAGGAAAGTGAGACTGCAAAGACCAGAGGAAAACAGCACACTCAGAGCAAGGGAAGGAAATCTTCCAACAAAAAACTTGGAGATACATTCAGAGTTTGTGAAGGCATCCCCAGCATGGGAGGAAAGTGGATGCTTTGTTAAAAAGGCATATGATAGGTAAAACATCCCATTATTCTTCAGGTTTAGGAAGAAACTTGTGTAGACTTTTCTAATGGGCTCATCTAATCCATTCTAAAAGATCTGAAACCTGTCAAGGCAAGATTGTGTCTGCCTGAAATCTAATGAGGTTCATTCTGCACCAAGGAAAAAACCAAAAACAGGTTTTATTTTGGAACTTTTTTCCTTCCCAGTAGAGTAAGCTTCCTCTCAGGGATTCATCTGTGAAAGAGGGATTTTTTCAGTCATCAGAAATAAACAGTAGACTGCATTGATAGTTCAGTTAAATATTATAATGGAAATGTATAGAATAATTATTTAGCAAAGGCTGTGGTTAATTAAGATGTTAACTTATCACTTACTCTGGGTGTTGTTAGGTCAGCAAGTGGGGAGGCTGCTTTCTTTCAGCAAAGCCATGCTGAATTCACTGTCTGTTTTGGCATCAGAGCTGTAGGGAAGGCTTAGGTGAACATTTTGTTATAGTTCACAGTCTGGGTTGCATCTCCCTTCCATTTTATGGGATAAAAAAATAACAAATAATACATAAATTCAGTTCATTTTGCGTCTCCTTTTCAAAGTTCTTTAGAGGCTTGAAATAATCATCCTGACACCCGTGCAAGGTAAGCATAGCTATCAAGTGTTACAGATGTGGAAACTGAGGCACAGAGGGGTTAAATAGTGTCATTTGAAGATAGTGCCTAAAAATGAGGCTTGTCAAGCCCAGAGTCCAAACAGGAGAAGTCCTGAGCTCCTGATTTCACTAGAAAGCAAAGAAACTCAGGATATCTGTGGGGCAGACCCTGAACTGCCATACTGAAAGCTGAGGTCTGCAGAACAAGTGTGTTGTTCCCCAGCCAGACAAGAGCAATCCTGAATGATTGCTGGGACCTGCCTGTCCTTTCTAGACCTGGTGAGGACTTGGGAATCTGACATTTTTACTGATTTCTGCTCCCCAGAGTCCAGCCCCTTAACTCTACACCTGTGTTTCTTTTGGTGAAAAATCTCCTTTAGAGGCATGTTAGACTTCATAAGAAAAGCTCTATAGGAACATAAAATATATTTTGGGGTTTGTTTCCTGCGATAGGCTTCCCTTTGAGAATTACTCATCAAGACATGTATTTTCTTTGCTCAGCACTATTCTAGTAGAAATATTTCTTGTTTATTTAGTCTTACACATGGGTCGGGCATTCCCTACAGTCGACTGAGAGCTTGGAGTGCCCAGGGAATACAACATTATGGCACAGAAGTTAAAAAATTAGCACTGATCTTAACTGTATATCATTCTGGGCACTGGTCAGGGCATTAACCTGGTTAGTTTGATTTTTCAGCACATCCTGAGCTCTGATGGTGTGTTTGTGTGAAAGGCAGCAGCCCTTGCAGCTCACAACAAATATTCCCAACCTGGGGCTCCCAAGGAGCAGATGTTACCTTTGAGACAGTGGTTATTTTGACCAAGGACTTATTAGTTTGACTAATACAATTTATCTCAATTCATAGTATCAGTAAGTTAAACAATATTGAGCTGCTATTTCACAATGCCTAGAAAATAATTTATTTCCCAAGTTCCAATAGAAAAGACTATCCCTCCCATCCCCAAGTTGTTTTCAAAGAGATTTCAAAAATCATTCAGATAATTAGACTTTAGTGCTGTGAAATTTTATCAAAGGGCACTCTTTCTCTGGTCTCAGATATGAACCTATTTTGCCAATCAGATAAAACTTCCCAAGCTTCTTCCTAGCAACATCAGTGGTTAACTTGATCTTATTGCACTGTAAAGGATTTTGTGCTACAAATCATTTTTCATAGAATCTCTTTGTTACATCGGGTGAACTCTGGACAGATTATTTGTAAGAACATTTCCAGGAACATTAACAGCACAGTGGTCTCCAATGAAATTAAAATTACTTTAAAAGTGTGTTTCTTTTAAATTAATAAAAAAGAGACTGTATGATTAAAAGTGCTGATAGGGAAAAGTTTAAGTGCATTAATAATCAGAAATACCTATTAAGCAGAATAATGTCTGTATACAAGCCCCTCATCCTATCCATTTAAAATAGTATATATTATTTTAGCTGTTGGGGCTCCTTCCTTCCACCTTGAGAAAGATGACAATTTTTTCTTAACAGCCTGGAGCTAAATGCTGCAGTGCCTCAAAATGGAAGATGAAACAAGCCAACAGGTTTTCTTTGTCTTTTGAAAAAAAAATGGAGTGTCATTTCTTCTCCCTCCCCCTCGTGTGTTCCTCCCCCCGCTACACCCCTACTACTATTAGCAGCTTTTCCTCAAAAAAAGCACTAGATGGTGCCCCTTTTCTTTGAGTGTGACAGAGCTGGATTTCCCAAGAGAGGTGCTACTGCCCTGCCGTGAAGATCATAAGGCACAAAAACTTGTAGGGTCTCCTTGTCCCTTAAAATCATCAAGAGCCCAAGATAAATCTCTTTTACTTCTTTCAAGTCTTAAAACCTGAATGAGATCTATCTTTAGGAAACCATGTTATTAATGTTGGAGAGCAAGTTGTGATTTCAAAGATTCATGAGCAGTAAAATAATGTTTAAAGAAGTTATTTCAAACCAACAAGGAGAAGAAGCACATTGTTTATCTCCCTCCCTGTTTGCAGCAGCACAGCACTGCTGCATCATTTGTAGTGTTCTTTGCTGAAAAGAAAATTTCTCAAGTATCTTTGATTAGTTGTTAGCTGGGCAATCTGACCAATACTAATTTGTTAATTTTATTATGACCCTATGCCCTTAACTTTCTGAGTTACCTTACCTTTTGTAAACAGAATCGATATCACAGTTCAATATTTATCTTTTAGAATTAAGTGCCAGAGAACGTGGCCTAGCCTTGAATTCTGCATCTTTTGTCAACTTTCTCTATATCTTTACTATGAGAACCCCTTATTAGTCATGGTTAGCAGATTTTTACCTGTCTTTTGAAACTGGAATGAATAATCAGTTAAAAGGATGTTAACTATCTGCATCTGTATTTCTTTTTTCATTGGAATAACTGTTCACCTGGTACATGTCATCTTTGTATTCAGACCATTGATCCTGGTCATTGAACAGAAGAAACAGATAATATGCTGTTGAAACAAATTTAAAATCAACAACAAATTAAATGTCTGCTTGCTTGGGATGAAAGTTGAGGCTGATATCAAACCCCTTGCTGTGAACCCCTTAATATTTAACTGAGAAAAAGCCACTTCCTTTAATCTGTTTATTTAGGCATTTGAAATGGCATTAAAAAAAACATTCTTTGAAGTGACCCAAGATAAATTAGTCCAGGTTTGTGATTTCTTACTATATTTGTAAATGGTCCTTAGAAAATTAGGCCTGTTGGCATCTGGGAACAAAAATTCGACTGGGAAAAGAAGCTTTAATATGAAACAGAAAGAATTATTCCCATGCTCTGGCTGCCCTGTCATATGTCATGACATGTGGCAGGTTGACTGCTCATTAATTCTATTTATATCAGTATGATAATACACCCCACTGAGTACACATGTGTTAAAATATTCATAAATTATGTTTAGTGCAAGCAAATATACATTACATGCCAAAAGAAGACTATTATTTAAAGACAAAACTGGTAAACAGTCAAACACGGAAAAGTCTTTTTAATGTTGGTCCAGTATATCGTGTATCATCAAACTCACATTTAATTGCCTTTACTTGCAGACTCGGTCTCCAGCAATGCAATAGCCAATGCACCTTTATATTTTTTTAGTAACTTGCAAAAGAAGCAGCTTTTCATGAAAGCAATTTGAACTTCAGCAATTACTGTAAATGTCATATGATCTCAAAGCAGTAGCTATAACAATGGGAGATATTTAAAGTGAAGATTTACTTTGACCTTCATGTATTTTAAAGTACTTTTACATGGCCGAAAGCTCTAAATATTAAAAAAAAAAAAGTCAAATGCTAACTATTTTTGGAGGGAAATGCAGTCTAGCCTTTCAAATAGTTAATCTTAGTTAACAGTAAATTTAAAGAAAAAAATAGCCCAAAATAGTGAATCATACCCTGCTCAGGATATTTCATGTTGTATATATGTATTTCTTAAACTACTTAAATGCCTTTTCAAACTGAAATATTAAAAAATAACTTTTACAAGTAGTTCATTTTGTATAGAATATGAAAGTAAACTCCAACCATAAAAAGTGATATATCTGCACCTTAAAATCTGTTTGTTCAGAATCAAAATGCTCTTCTATGTGTAATCAGTTTTGAAGTGTTTCAAGCATTGTGTTAGAATGATTAAAATATTTAGAGACATGGTTTTTATCTAATATGAAGTCATTATGAATTATGTTTAATTCCTTAATTTAAAAAAATACCGTAGAAATGATGTTTTAAATTTCAAAATGCATTTCAGAACATGAGAAATTATCACAAATTATCATGGGCTAATGGCACAGGTGTTAAAATCACCTCAAAATTTGGAATTATTATCAGAAGGTATACTCTGGTACACATTTATTTGCAGTTATTGTGATAGCAGTTTTCCTCCTTGAGTAAGTACAAACCAAGCTGTTTTTTACATCCTGTTAGTGCTTCACATTTGGCAAACGATTTAAAAACTTTTAAAAACATCAAATGTTTTAGGGAGAGGAGAGGAGAGGGCTGCTTGGTGATTAAATTTATGGTGAGAGTCGGCGTGTACCTCCATTGCAAAGGGCAAGTCGTTGCCCTGTTTCTGCTCAGTGTTAAGGAATCTTAACACAGGGGCAGGATGAAGTGGCTGACTGTAAAGCACATACAACATTCCTCATCACAAAACCATGCTAATGTTTCTAGCAGCAGTGAAGCATAATGACTTCTGATAAAGGATTAAGAGAGGGCACAGGGCAAAAATGTCAGCCCTTGATTTCAGCTGTGATTTCAAATGTGCCAGCCGAGTTGACCATCACCCAGCTGTACAAGTGGCTTAATTTTGTCCATCAGTGAAATGGTTAGAAGGAGGCTGGAAATTTTCTCTTTCTTTGATTGAAAAGGAGGAAACTGAAACTTTTTTTGCAGGCACATATCGATTTCAAAGAAACTTTCATCAGAAGAGATTTGTCAGCCGTTGGATGGAATTTCTGGTCGAGGCCAGAAGGAGATGGCAAGGTTGGAGTATCAGGTAGCATGGCAGTCGGGGCACTCACCTGGAATGTGGAAAATCAAGGTTCAGGTCTAGGGACTTGAACGTGAGATTTACAAAGCAAGTGCCCTAAACACTAGGCTTTTGACTTGTTTGCTTGCTGTGCACTTAACTGTTTATGAGAAGTGGAGCCATGCTAGCAGGAGATCTTGAGACTTGATATGTCCCTGATGTGTCTCACTGTCCTGACAGTCAATGACTGTCTGTCTCTCATTCTCTTATAGATACTTCAAAATGTCTTGGTCCCAAGGATGAATGGAAACATTTCTGAAATCACATGAAAGTTTTACAAAATTTGAAACCCGCTTCCCCCGTCCCACCATTACCCTCTTTGCCATAGTAGTAAGTAGCAAAAATCCACTGAATTCCTAGGAGCAAACTGTGACTCATGAAATACAATTTGTCAATTGCTGGAGAATTTACTAGATGTAAGGTTTGTTGCAAGTATAAAAAATGCAGTCTATTCATAAGACAGCTTTTAAAAATAGCATGCTTTCTGAATTTTAAGTAACTTTGTAATAATATAAACAAGGCTTTTAATCTTGGTAATGGTAGCAGCAAATTATATATACCATCTAATTTTATCAGATGATAACAGTTGTAGTTTTTATCTTCAAAAAACAGGTTGTGAGTGCTAGAGGGGAATAACTCTTTGTAGCAAAAGTTAAGTTAATTTTATGTTGTCTTATGTTGCTGGCAAAGAAGCCTCTGATTTTTAGTTCATCTCTTCCCCCCCCCTTTTATTTTTTCCTTAAAAAAGGAGTAATTTCACACAACAGTTTATTTAAATACCAAAAAAAAAACCAAACCCACGTTAAAAAGCTCTCTCATTATAAGCTTTCTGAAAGTTTGCTATGCACTTTCATGTAAAACTTGGCCTCGGTACAGAACTGCTGTACAATCATTTTCATCTGAGATTTGAACATATTGGAAGAACTAGAGCAGTTCTTTCTTCTATCCTGTCATTTTTTTTCCCTTGGAAATGATGAGCATATGGCAACCACCCTCACTGGATTCTCAAACAACAGGAGGGACCTTATTTCGATTCCTACATCCTGTCATCAGTGAATCCCATGATATTTTGTTCTTGCAAGGCTAAAGATGTGATTCGCATTTGCCATAAGGACAGAGCTTAATGTTATGCCATTTTACCACAGGAGCCCTCAATCAGTTAATTAAACATGATATAAATCACTGCATGTATTTGTAAAGTAAGATTAATATGGCAAAGTCAGAGTAATGAGGAATCCTCACCATTGTCTGAGTGTGAATCACTGATACAAAGATTACCCTTTTTGAAACTGGATATCTTTGAGTGGGTTTTGTTGGCTTAATCCCTCAGACTGCTTTGTGCAACTCGAAACCCAGAGCTGTCATCTTTAGCCAAAATTTCAGCCATAACTTCCTCAGCTTTCACCCAATCATTTAAATCAGCATTCATAATACTTAGAAAGATCAAGCCTTTCAGCATACCACAAGGCTTCTTCATACCACCTGGGACATTGGCAACATGTTTAATAAATATTTCATTTCATTGCATTGAGGAGATTCTTCTTTTGCTGCCTTTTTTTTTTTTTCCAGGCGATTTACAGGGTAGCCGCAGCAGCACATTCCATCACTGCGGTCACTTTGCTTTACAGCCTTAATAAAAGGATTTTTTTTTTCCCCCCTTTCTTTCTTGAAGTGCTAAGGAGCCTTGTTAAACTAGAGCAATTACAGACACATAAGATAGGTGCTCTGGAAAGATCAAAGCCCCCCTGAAGACAGCTCTGTAGGATTCTGGAGCTCTCTTTGAAAACTGCTCAGTTTACAAAGCAGCGATGTCTAAACCCACACATTCAAAAGCCTGTGTTCATATAATGCTAAAGGTCTGACAACAGTTAATTGTGGCAAAGGTACTGCCACACCTGCCTCCTCAAACAGGACCTGGAAGTCTATAAAGTGGCTTAAGAGTATCTAAAAGGCATTATGCTATCAAAGGAGCTAGCTAGCAAAAGTTCTAAACCTTAAGAAGCTAGCTAGTCAGAAGTCTTAAGAACTTTCCAGAATTCATAGACTTTGCTCAGAAGATGCTTCCATCAGCTTGAAACAGGTCTTGATAGACATTGGGTACCACTTTAAAATATTGGTGGGTGCCCCAGCTGAGTGTGGAATGCCTAGGGAGGAATTCAGTGTCAAAGGATTAAACTTGTATCTCCCAGCTCACGGGAGAATACCCTGCCATTGTGCTATCTGCTCCTTCATCAGAATAAGGAGGAAATGAGTAAAAGAAGTACTAAAGAAGGAGCAGAAGGAAGTGCTTTCTGCTCTTTCCAGTGCAGTTGTGCTGCTGGATGTCAAAGACCACCAGCAGACAGTGCAGCGCTGACTCCAAAAGCCAAAAGGGAAAGAGATTGCTGGAGTCTGGCCTGTTGTCCACACGTTACCTGCAGACAGTTGTCCAAGCAGCCTAAGCAGTGAGTTCCTCATCTTCAAACGCTGTCTGATGTGCATCTATTTATGTACATCCAGAAGCAGGTGATTTGTGAGTAGGGGCCTTTCAAATTGCTATTCCCTGTTTTGGTGCCTCTGCTTACTCTTAGTTGATACAGCACTTAAGGGCTTGACTCCGTGAGCCCTAAGTCTGCATCTTAAGAGCATGCAGAGCTGAGCCCTAAGGTCAGGGATTTGTGTGGTTGTTAAAAACCTCCTGATCAACCTCCTTGTCTGTCCTGATGGCCTTCAGAAAACCAGTAGATCCTGTGCAGCTGGGAGCACTGTCATTGCCAGTGGAGTCTTGAAGGGTCTCTGTTTGCAAATGTGTGAATGATGAAAGTAAAAAGGGTAACAGGAGAATCCCCATTGTATTCATAACTTTCCTAAGCTGCAGGTGCATAAACATAAACATTTGAGATGTGCTGAGCTCCGTTCAGTAAGTTAAAACAATTGAAACTGAAGTGCAAAGCTCTATGACAGAGTTGAGACTGTTTCAACTGTGTGTTTTTCTCTCATTCATGTTCTTTCTCTGTTCACAAATTCAGATGTGCTTTTGATGCAGCAGTTAAAAAACATCATTGTGATACTGATTTGTAGATAGCTATTCAAGTTTTAGCCTAAAACTACGCATAAATTACCTTGAAAATATGGCCTGTTTAAAGAATGTTACTTTTCTGTGATCACTGTCAATAGAATTTTCCTTATAAAGATTGTCATTATGCCAAAATAATATAGTATTGAAAGGCTATCAGATAAAATACGTGTTTTCCTTTGAAGTCTTACAAGTATTTCTAAGTCTGTTATGATGCAGTTTTATCATAAATGGGTTAGTTACAAAGAATGACTGAAAAGAAAATCACAGAAATAGATACAATGAGCTAACTTTAGAAAGGAAGCTGTATAATGTGCAAGAAGAGTCTCTGGAGCTGGGTTCTAGCTGTGGGTAATGTGCTGAACATTTGTTCTGACCTTTTGTGAGTGTTGCCACTCTTGCCAGAGGCTGCAGGATTGTGCCCATTTTTATGTATGTATGTATGTATGTATGTATCTATTTATCTATCTATCTATCTATCTATCTATCTATCTATCTATCTATCTATCTTTATCACCCTGGACACTAATCGGCAGGGGCTGGAAAATAGTTGACATTTCCATCCACTCCAGTGTCCCACAGAAGGAATGAACAGTGCATCCTCTGATTTTTACAGTTTTCTGTTTAGAGTTGCTTTTTTTTTTTTTTTTTTTTTTTTTTTACAATGGGAATCCATCATTCTCATAAAACCCCATTTACAGCTGCATTTACTTACTGTGTGGTTTGCTTTTACGGCTCTTCCAAAACTATATTACCTTTTACAAAACCTGCAACATATATCCCCATGTTCATTCTTGTTCTTATTTTTGCTCTATGGGTCATATTGCTTACTTATCCAGTGCTGTCAGACCCTGAATAGCTTTTTCTTTATTTATTCCTTTCTTACATTGTTGTGTTTTCTGTTATCTCTAACCTAAAATTCCTTGTCATTTATGATGAAAACTTTCAAAATGCAAACAGTTTACTTAGAGGATTAGAGTTGATGTGAAGGATTAATGCAGAGCTAAGGAATCTCCCTGCAAGATATTTGGATCAATTCCAGCCTGCACAAGTTACCACAAGTTGTACTGAGTGGAGAGAATGTACATTTTCATTGGTTTGGGAGGGTTTTTTTCTGTATAATCACTCAAATCTTGAAATAGTTTTATTTCACTTGGGTTTGTAAGGTTTTGGGGCTGAAGCACAATGGTCGTTTGGTTTCAGGGTGCACATCCAAGAGGATTTTACAATTGATGCCTGAACATTCAGGGAAAAGGCACTTGGAGCTGGTAGAGGTGAATGTATGAAGTAGGAATGTTTGTGTGCGTGTCCAGCCAGGAAGGGGAAACTGCCACAGAACTTTTGTCCTTACAATTGGCATAGCTCAGCACACAAAATTTGTTTCTGAACGATTTGTGCAATTGAACTACTTAATTCCCAACTTTTTTGAATGTTGTTGAAAAGACAATAGTAGTTGAGGTGTCACATCCTGCTCATAGGTCCTCCACAGAAAAGTTAACCAGAATGAAAATCCTCAAAGGCACGTGTAAGGTTATTGTTTGTGCACTGTCCTCTTAGATCCAGCAGTGCTGGCTGGTGAGGTGAAAAATCCTGTGTGTAGCTGGGAACAGACTAAACTTTCTCTCTGTGAGTGAGAAGGCTGGATGGTGTGGGAAGAGTGGGGTGGGTTCCTTAAAGCCAATTTGCAGGTGGAAAAAGTGCTCTCAAGGTCCACATGTTAAGCAGTTGTTTCCCCCAGATACTAATACTAAACAGTACATTGAATACTGAGTAGCAAATGTTGGGTAGTTTTGGATGCAGTATTCCAACGATTAGAGTACAAGGGTGAAACTTTCTTGCTGGGCTAGTTGTACAGCAAGCTATGGTGCTAGTGTCTTTGTCTATTGATCCAAATCTTTAATATAAAAGTGAAAGAAAAAAAAAAAAAAGAGTTTGAGAGCAATCAGGAGCTCTCTTCATATGCTGTGCATTAAATGAGTTCTAATTTCCTGTCATAATTTTGGTAGTGTTGTAATCCTCCTTACTGTAAGCTTAAGCCAGGCTTATGGGGCTGTGCTACAGGAAAGCACACCTGAATTCACCCCAGAGAGAGGCAGGGAATGGAGTGAAGGCTTCATTGCGCTGGCTGGAGCGTGTTGAGGATCCGACCCAACGTTGGTATTTGGTGGTAATGCTCAAGTAGGCTTTAGTGGCTTTTCCTCTGCCTTGTAATTTCTTTTCAGCATAATAAAAAGCTCTTTAGAACATTGCTACATGGATTAATATAGAAAGTGCTTGTGATACTTTTATATACAGGGAGTTTAATACTTGGATGCAAGAGCAAATTGATTGCAGGCAATCCTGTGCTTGAGTACCCAGGAGTGAAAGGAATGATTACAATAACCTCTGGGATTTCTTCTCAGAAGTGGTTCCTGAAAACACCCACACCCACGAACTATTGGGCACAAGAGAGTATTGTTTCCTTCTGATGTGGAATCACAGAAACATATTTTACTTTGGGAGGTGGGAGGGGTTGAGGGGGTGAGGAAACTCAAGAGACATTAATGTTTAATGTTTTTAATTTTGTAAAATGAACAACAAAAAAGGATATGGTTTGTGAGTGCCTCTGAGATTGTTTAAACTCTGGCAGCTTGCTGTCAGATGAGAAACTAAAAGCCAGGAAGGAAGAAACTGAGGGGCACACTGGGTAACTGCTGCTAGCTCACCTTCAGCACCCCAATCTGCTGGAAGAGTGAAATAATAATGAAACAAATCCAGCATGCTGAGGGCTTTACAGACAGACAATTCAGGGATGGGGAGTAATTCCTCGAAAACCTTAACACCCATTCAGCTTACCAAGGCTGCATTAACCCCTAATAAATGCTGAAGAGATTCATCCATGTTATCCAGGTTAGAGCACTGTCTATATATACACTGCACAAAGGTGCTCAGGGAACACCACTGGTTTTCTCTGGTAGAGTCTGGAACTTTGGGCTGGAGGAGAGTGGCAGATAATTTCAAGAAGAAAGTAAATTCAGGCAAAAATTAAGTTTGGAATCTTACAATTAGTTTGTTTCAATAAAATATTTAAAGATACACCTCTAGTATTTTAAAAGGAAATAGATAACATCAGTGTTTGTAGTTTGGCATGGCAGAAAATAAAAGCAAAGCAAGGAAAGAGGAATGACAACTAGTGATCTTAACATAATTAAACAGTTTTGCCTTTTGAAAGTGTGACATTGAAGCTTTTATTGTGAAGCTGAATTTTTGGCAGGAAAAAAAAAATCTGTTACTTCTTACTCCTCTTTGAGGCTGACTGATTGCTTTAATTTGTAGGGTGTATGTGCTTAAAGTGCTCAGGTTGGTAGTATCCATCTGGTGTATACAACTCTCAGTGGTCAGGGCATTATAATACTGTGCCTCACTGGAGATTTTCCTGGAAGGGGATATAGGAGTTGCTCCAGCACAGCCCTGACACCGGTGAGACTGTGGCAAAGGAACAGATGTTACTGTAGGTGAATAATAACCCGCTGTTATGGGGAGCGAGGGGGTGAGCATACTACAAATGAACAACGCTGAGCTCATTTAGGTGTGTACTGCTTTATACTGTGCCTGTGTTTGTGCCAACTCTTCTAGGTGCTGCCTTTGTTGTTTCTGTCGAGCCCAGAACCAAGAGCAGGGTCCCCTGAAAGTCATTAAAACTCTCAAGAGACATGGGACGAAAGGAGCCTGTCTCTTTATGGCTATCTGCTCAGTGACAGGGAACAGGTTTCCCAGTAAAAAGCTTTTTGTGAGGTTGGAATCTGTGGCTTGGTGAGCCCCTGACCTGTTTACTCCCAGAAACTGTGGGAATGTGAAAGATTTAAAATAATATGGCTCAGAATGTGCCTGCTTGCTTTTCTGTATCTCTCTCCTTTTGCTCTGGGCCTGACACCGAGTCCAGGAGTTGCTGGGAAAGCCATTCTTGGGGGACAGTGGGTTGCAGCAATATTTGTTATCCAGGACAGATGAATAGAGGAATTCATGTTATTCCTCTGGTTAAGTGCCCAGGAGCATACAGAGGATAAAGAAATGCTGGTATTTGGTTTACACTGGGTAAGGATAGAGAGTCTCCAAAAGGTCGCCTAGAATAATGTGGGGAACATTCAGTGTAAAGAACTTATTTTGTGTATCTTTTCAAGGTTACTGACTACTGTTTTGTTTGTTTGTTTGTTTGTTTTTCCTCCCACGAGTAGGTGGAAAAACACCAGTCTCATCACAAGCACAGTGTACTGCCTAACCCAGGAAAAGCACTGCTCCCGGCTGGGCCCAAACCAGCTTGCAGAAATAAAGACTTTTCATTGTTTTTCTCATGCAAATTCTGCTACACCAGTGTTGAAGATGCTTTATCTTTATTTGGATGATCTAGATACCCTATATTGACAGCTTCTCACTGCAACATTACAGAGCTAATGTGCACTAGGAAGGTCCTTAATCAATAGGTGTATATTTTTCAAGCAAAGGGAGAATGGCTTAGGTCTACAGAAGTGGTTTTAAAAAAAGCACGATGTTCCTATGAATCAGCTTAGTTCTAACTAGTTTAATTTAGAAAAAAGCCTCTGCAGGCAATGAAATTTTATGGCACCATTCCCAGTTGGTCTTACTTGCCATACAGATTCTGAACAGCAGTGCAGGTCAGGAGTAGATCTGAACTTCTCAGTATGAGGGTGGTTGGTATTCAGCTGCTGCAGTGACAGGCAATTTAGGAGGAAATGATAGTCTAGATTAGAATTCTGAAGCTGGGTTTTGGTTTGAAATCGTATGTCAAGTACCTTTCAAACTATATTTTCAGGTGAAGCAAAATATGGGATCACAAGGAACTCATTGTCAGCAACCATTAGAGTTGCTGCTCTGCTCAGTTTACAGGTATGTACTTACCTGTTAGCCGACTGCTCTGCACTGTGTCAGCAGGCAGGCTCAATACCACGGGGCTGTAATACCATTTCTACTTCTTTGGCCACTTTGCCACTGAAGTTCTTAAAACATTTATATCACTAGTCCTATCTGGCACCTCACCATTCCTTCAGCAAGTACTCCAAGTACTGAGCACTGCAAAACCTAACCATGTGGGTACAGTTGCCTCTTCTCAATTAGCAGTGGCTGTTTAAAGGCAATTCGGAGCATGGCCAATATAGAGGGAGGATAAACTCTGAGAAGTCCACCTTGTTGCCAGGCTCTTTTCCTTGTAAATTGACAGCTCTGAAGTGAAGAAGAAACTGGCATAGACAGTGAAGGCCTGTAGCAGTGGCTCTGTTCAAAGTGTGTGACAGATTGAAGACGGCAGGAGATGAGTGACAGTAGAGCTCTCCAGGAGAAAGCAGATCTTTTCAGGCTGAAGAAGCTGGTTCCTTCTCTCCTGCACTTGCCAGGAGACATTATGAGGCTTGTCAGTCTAGGTAGCTCCCATTTAGGTAAACATTTTTGTTTCCTTGCTTTGGATGGGGCAGTGCCTTTACTGAGTGAAAATCCAACCATTAAATAAATGCTTTCAGACCTATGGATCTTCCCTAAATGACCCTGCAAGTGCTCCTAATTTGTCTGCCCTGGTTTCCCTTCGTGCAATAACCTGTTCAGATCTCCAGACGAAATCTCATAAATAGAGATCTGTGTTAAGGCACAAATAATCTGTTGATTTAATGAGCATCTTGTTGTTGTTTTAGCATAATCATGCCATTTTGATGGGTTTACCTTGCAGGGGGCCCTATGTTGTGTTTCCATTGTGGCCAGCTAAGCATGCTTTGCTTTCCACTGATGTTGTCCTATATTTAGTAATTTGACTTTACATGACCCTGACACTGGGTAGGGGGAGGAGGAGGGAAAAAATGGATTGCTGATGGATAATCCTATGCATTGCTCAAAGACAGCATCCACTCTAGCAACCTTTTTTCATGGTAATATTTTTTGTTAGCAATAAAAGGATTAATTCTAGAAATCAAGCTCTGATTATGATAAGCACAGTAAATATCTTAGACAAATTGCTATCCTTTTAAGAATATTAGTAAACTAAGACCTTTGCTCTCCTTGGCTAGGCTTGAGTCTGCTGGTACACGCATTCATACCATCTGCACTGTGTGCTAATGCAACTTCTTGTTGTCTGGTCTTCCTGGGAATGCATTATATAGATTGCAGCTGGTTCAGAATGCAGCTGCCAGGGTCACGACTCACACTAAGATTAATCATTACGCCTGGGTTAGCTTCATTACTTGGACTACCCATTACATTTAGCAGCGATTATGAGATGTTGCTTTTAACTTACAAGGCTTGGACTAACACCTACTCACCTCAGCAACATACTTTTATAGTGTGTTTCTCTTGGTAGGGCTCCTAGAGCACCAGAGAGCTCCTCTAGATGCTCTGCTTTCATCTGGAGGAGAAAATCTTCCAGCATTACATGTGTGAAGTGGCATAGTGTGGGATTCTCAGCCTCTCCAGGGTCACTCCTCTGGCGTGGACTGTTTTTTTCCCGGTGTTTACTGTCAATGCAGAACTTCTTGCTAGAGAAAACAGTATTATGAAGAGGAGGATGAAAACATCATTGCCACCCCATTCATAATTAACCTTGTAATTTACCTAGCTGTCTGGATTTACCGCCAGGTATTTTGGGGTGCTAGCTAGCCAAAGAAATGTGCTTTCCTAGGAAGGAAAGACAGTATCACGAAACAACACAATGTTTCCCAACAGAAGCCTACAACATAAATTCAGCAAATGGAAATGAACAGGAGCCTAACTACCACAGTCCCTGAAGCTGAGGCCCTGAGGTCTTCTAAGGCAAAAAAAAAAAAGGGAAAAAAGCCAAATGTACAGAAGACATTTGAAGGACAATTGACTAAATGTGCCTATGGTGTTCCACATCAGAGCTATGAAGAGGAAACTTGAGGTCACCTTTTCTATGTATATATGGTTTAGGTTCCTGCCCACAGGGTTGTAGCAAAAGCTGTTGTTGCTAAAGAAAACCTGATTGCTCATGTATAGGGTAGAAAGTAATGAAGAAATTATGCAAATTATTTTATGTGCTGTAATTAGTTTATAATGTTGTACAGGCTTCTACTTCACCAGTCTCAGTCCAGAGTACAATGAGATAAAAATGTCACCATTATCAGAGAGCATCTGACAGCTACTGAATGAAAAAAACACCCTTGTTTAAGAAGAGAAACAAGTTTTTGGAAGTTTCATTTGGCAAAGTATGGAGAGGGAAGGCTTGTTTATCTGGTGAAACCAAGTTCTGCTTTTTAATGGGCACCACAGCCAGAGGTTAGTTACTTGCCAGTTTTTGGGAGAAGGTCAGACTTCCTAAAAAGTGCCTTGTAGCAAATGGGCTGGCCTTATTTCACATCAAAATTAGCACTTAGCTGCGGTGCTTAAGCCAGAATCCTGCTTGTTCTTGGCAACCTTTTCTGTCAATGATAAGAAAGACCTTTTCTCCTGAGGGAAGCTGTGCCAACAGGTATGTTCAGCCATACTCTGCAGGTGTCCATTACTCATCACCAACTCTGAGGTTTAGAAAAGAAGCACCTCAGGTAGGCAGCTAAGGCTGAGCCAGAGGAATCCAGCTGGTAATATAATATAGTTTAGACCTATGAAAATCATGCAGAGCAAAATCAGACCTGGCTTGGATTGTCCTGATTAAGCGTTTGAAAACTTCCAGGTGTAATCTGCTGGTCTGAAGGCAGCTGGTACAGAGAGCATAGAATGGGTAGAAGTGCAGCAGTTTGCCCTGTGAGTGGACACACTGCGGGCTCTGTGCTAAAACAGGAAGCTTATGGAAAGCCCTGCTTGAGAGGTCCTCATATGAAAGCCAATCTTTTCAGCTGGCTAGGAGAGGTCTCAGGACTCACCTGGGGGCTGTTTCCTCTGGAAGGTGGAGCTGCAGGAGCCAATCACTCATCAGGCTAATCTACAAAACCTGGGGAAGGTCTATGCGGCAGTGGAGAGCTTGGCTGATCAGAGATTGATCTTCCTGCTCTATCTCAAAACCAACTCAGATCTTAAGTGCAGGAGAGGAAAGAGTGACCTTTAGGAGGTGAGTGTGTAATGGAGCTCTGCTCCCTCATGATTTTTCAAGTATTTTATGGTAATCCAAGGGGTAGCCCTTAAGAGGAAAGGGTCAAAAATAGTGCTATCAACCTGCTTCTTGGAGATTGGTTTTGTCTTCCCTGAGTTTTGCAATTCAAAGTGTGGTAGTTAAGGGATAAACTCAGGGACTGGGGAGTCCTTTTTACTTCCTGTATCCTCTTATCCTTTTTTGTTGTTGTTGTTGTTGTTGTTAATAAAGATCTCAAAATAATTTTTGAATCAGAATTATGTAGTAAGTGGCTCAGTAAGAACTGCAGGGCTCTTTGATGTAATAACTTTAGAAATGCTAAAGACTCTTTCATACAATGCATCTGATTTTTAAAGTTTTTTTTTCCATATTCAGTGCTCCCTTTGATTTCAGTCCTTTCAGTGTTCCCTGTTTCTGAATGCTCAGTATTTCCCTAGTCTCCCTGTTAATTGACCACTGTGTTTTATGCAGTGATGAAAAACTTTTTCTCTCAAAGCAAAACTATCCCCCTCATTCATGAGCTGCATTTAAGGATACTGAAAATGTAGCTCCCATTCCAGTCTTATTTCCTAATGTCTCGCTAAAGCTCTAGCCTCCTGAAGCTGGGGTCTCCTCCACTGTTAGTGGAAGACAACTTGAGTTGAATTTCTTCTTCTGAAGAAATGGTAGCATACCATTCATACTAGTTGTTTCAGAAGCTCACATTTACTTATTTATTTTTATGCATAGGAGGTTTAAAAGTGTGGTTGTGTCCAGTTAGTCTCCACAAAAGCACTGAGCACGAGCACAGAGGTGAGGAGCAATGATCAGTAACTTACCCTGATGCATAAGGGATGTGTGGTAGGAGACTGGGCTGCAACTCCACCATTTGTTAGTAGATTTCCATGGATTGCATCTTATTTTACAGCAGGTTCCTCTGAGGTCTGCCTGCAAACCTGAAATCTATGGGAGATGAATGTTTCTGGAGTGAAACAAGCCTCTGCACCTGAAAAATATGTTGGTGATAACTTATTCTCCTTCTGTATGTTTGAACCTCCTTGTTGCAATTTTTTGTAGCAGAGGAAGATCCTTTCTTCTTTGACTGCATGTTCATTTTGCATGTTATTTACTGTCTTGCTATTGTGCAGTCATAAATTAATAAAGCAATGGCTTCATGTGCAGCCAAGAAGCTGTGAGCTTTGGCTTCTTTTAATGTGATATTTTTGGAGTCAGAAGAAAGGATGTTGTTTATTAGATGATGTTTCTTTAAATCCCTTAAGATTCAGAATTTCAGCTCAGTCCCTACCAGACCTCTTTGTAGGTCACTTATGTGCAGTACCCTGCTTGCACCCAGGACTTGGAGATGTCTGTATTGAAGTGACCTATATTGCATCGAGGGAGAGAGGGGAGGGGGGAGGGAAGGATCGGGGGATGGTGG
>JANHGL010002077.1:33596-46394 GCA_024611195.1 Ceyx melanurus
CCGAGGGTGCCGTTGTGGCGGCCTGGTAGGTGACGGAGCTTGCGGGCACCCGGGATGTGGGGATGTGTTGATAGGGGGGAGCTAGGGTGAGTGGGGGGAGGGGGGGGGGGGGGGAGGGAAGGAGCGGGGGATGGTGGGAACCAATCTGTCTAAAAATTCATCAAAATACACTTCTTCCTGGAGAAATCTGTTCAGAATCAGGCTGGTTTAAGAAATTCCCCAAATATAATGGAATGGGTAAGTTTAGGTAGGAAATACTGTTCACATAGCAGTAGAGATTGTGAACAGACGTAAAAATGCAATTAAGGGCATAGTTGCATAGTATGGTGGCGAAAGAGGATTTCAGAGAGATCTGGTACTGCATTGTCCAGTAAATGAACTTAAATGGGCTGTACTGATCTAAAGTTTATATGAGAGTGAAGGAATCTTCTGGAAATGATGGTCCCATTAGCAAAGTGATATGCCTTTATTAATGCTATGCATCTGCAATAATCTTAATGGAGCAATCGAGTGTTCTTCCCAAAGGAAGATCTTATCTCATTTATTAATTGTCTTTCTAGTAATTACAAGTTCATCTGATCTCGGGTAAGTGTGCAGCCTGAGAGCTTTTGATGCATCAGATGGGGACTGGGTTTAATACAGTCTGTTGGTGGTTGTGTTCTCAGCAAGGGTTTGTACCGATCGACTTGGCTCTTGGTGTATATATGCATCTGGCTTGACTACTGTCTGAGTAAATACTCGGTAAATACTGTTTGCATTGTAGCCTTAGTCACCTGTTACTAGTGTGCTGAGCAAGTGTTGTCTTTCACATGCTGGCAAGTGGTGTTTAAATGAGTTATTAGGCTGCTGTGAGCATCTCAGAAACTTTCTCTGCCTAGGAAGTGAGGTAGTGATTGATGGAGAAAGCAAAGCAGGTACAGTTGTATAAAGCTTCCTCTTTGAACCTCGAGAAGATGCTAATACTGCCTTCAGTAATCAGATGTTTTTTCTCTGACCTGAGCAATGTCGCTCTGTTTGGGTGGTTTTTTTTGTGTTGATGCTTTGTTTTGTTTTGTTTGTTGTTTTTTTTTTGTGTGTGTTTTTTTGTGTGTGTTTTTTTTGTTTGTTTGTTTGTTTGTTTTTTAGCATAAAAGAGTGTAGTGGGAATAAGATTTCTTATTTCCTGTGTGACACCTGGTCAGAAACCCAAACAATGCCTGCCACCCCCATTTGTATGCAAAAAGCTGTATGCTCCTTATGTTATATAGTGATTTGAAGTGAAACTGTTGGGGGGGAAAAACCCTCAGATGCTTTGTTGGTATGAGGTGGCACTTAATAAAACTGTGGTGGTTTCTTTCCAGTATGGAGATGTCTAGTGGACTGCATTGCCTGGGGAGTGGTTTTGAGGAGGCTTCATTCTATGCCTGTACAAGTCGTCTGTGGCCACAACATGCTGGAGGGGTGAATGGAGGATGCTCACATCTTGGGTGTTGATAGATGAGCAGTCTCTCCTTCATAGCATTTCTCATAGTAAAGGAAGGGACCACAGGGATAAAGTGACTAGAGAGGCATAGGACTGCAGGCTCTGACTCCTTGCCTGTCACAAGGATTTTTGGCTTTGATCTTTGATTTTATTTATATTTTTTTTGTTCCCCCTGTGTTCCTTTACCCTCACACCCTTCCAGCAGGGGATTTGGATACCCATAGGAGAGGACAGAATACCACCTAGTTAATTCTCTGGAGTATAGCTGTTGCACAGCCTTCTACTGGGAAACTGAATGTCTGGCTTATGCCCTAAAGCTAAGTGTATAATGCTTGGAGAACAGAGTACAGGTTGTGTTTTTTTCTTTTTTACCTCACTGCTGATGGAATAAATTATCATGTCAGTGTGCTGTGGTTTGGATTTATCCTTAGATGGGCATCACCAGCAATTTGCATTTAGCAAATAATATTCAGTTGAAGAAATGACTTTTGCAAATTTTATGGGTTTGCAACAGATGGAAAATAACAGCACTTGAGGTCTTCTAATATATTGCTTTTTTGAGATTAACCCCAACCATGCTTGCCTCACTGCATCCTCCAGCATAGTTTTTGTAGGCCATACAATGCTGTCATTTACCCAGATGAGCCTGTTAAATTTTCTAACAGCCTAATTTGAAGCACACATGGGGTGGAAAAAAATTCCAAGAGGAAGATAAAATGTCTGTCCCTAATAATAATCAGCAAAGAACAATAGTCTTTGAATTTATGTGCCTGACACAATGCCATGTACAATATTTGATGTAAACAAAGTGTTCTCAAGTTTTATATGGGATCTCCTGTGTCCAGTTGTTAACTTTCTAAAGAAATTTCTGCCAGGCTAAAATGTGATCTGAGATCCAAGGGAGATAGACCCAAGCCTAGAGGACCTGTGGGACATGAGTAAAAGCATCATCTTATCTCCATAGGTTTAGTCTGCTGTACTTGTCCTGCATAGCTGAAGAAGAGGAGGGGTTGTTCCAAAGTGCTAGTCTGCTGTTCCGCTGCTCTCTAATGCTGCTTGTGCTGTAGGAGTTGTGAGCTGTGGAGGAAAGCATTTGTGGATTCAGAACTTCAGTCTTCTTGCCACCTGAAGAAAGAAGAGCTCAGTAGTCTACAAAATAATAGTTTCTGTTCTCAGACACATGGAGGATGTTAAAGTTACTGTAAAGTATGTTTCTGGTGTTCCTCAATGCTGTGAGGGCAGAATATATAATCATCAGTATATAAAGAAAAACAAATCTGAAATGTCTTTTAACAGTCAGAAGAAGGAAGTTTGTGCTGTTGACTCCCATTCAATAGGTTGCCATGAGTAGAATTTGTACAGAAGTTGGCTTAGGTCCAGGCTGCAGCAGAATTAAACACCTATACCTGCAAGCACAACTGCTTGTTAAAGCAGCAACATAGTTGGCATGAATAGTTGAGCAAAAGCTATGTTTCTTTTGGTGAGACTGTGTGCAAACTTTATTTTTCAACCCCCTTATATTTTTTTTTCCCCCCCTCACAGAATTGGGTACCCCATGACAGAAGGAGTTCTGTAGCTCACTTTGCTTGGCAGCAAAACTGCATTAATCTCTTGAGCTTCCAAACTTTGTTTTATATTTATTCTGGAAATTAATATTGTGGGGTGGCTTGTTTTGTTGGGTGTTTTTGGTTTTGTTTAGTTCCCCCCCCCCCTTTCTTTATTTTAATGAGCATGCCTTCAGATTTTAAAGTCTGTACAATGACAAACCAGAGCAACTCCTGTAAAAGACTTAAAGGGAAGTAGTAGACATTTTAAAACTATCATATGTCTTCAAACTGGCCTTTTTGTGCAACTTACACTACTGTTCTCCAAAGAAAAAGCAGTTAACTTGCTTAAGAGGTTTCAGACTGGCTGGCTGATCAATATCCAGTATTAACGTTATATTAGCAAAGACCTATGCTATACGCTTAGGCCTTATTAACATGATGTCCATGTACTGATACTAATGTTTGATCATATACAACAAATTATTTTGAAGTTATTTTTGATGAATGTTGTTCTTATGTGTTATATGGCTTGATCTTGCAAACCTTTACTCGTGAGGGTAGTCAATTGTCTTAAAAGATTTGCAAGAATGGCCCATATGCAATACAACCTCGATTATCTGAATGCCAGGGGAGACATTGAATATGTTCATATAATCGACATTTTGAATAATGAGGGAATTTTCAGTGCAATTAATAGATGTCAGGGGACATGACTATCTTTCAGGTGACAGGGAGTTTTCAGAAAATTTAGATTTTGATAGCAGAGTTCCTAATGTATGTGCTACTGATGGGTGGAAATTGCAGAGCATCTGAAACATGCCTATATATTCCTTAATAACCCGTCCTGTGGAATCAGCTGGAGCTCTATTTACTGTGGTCTTGGTGTTGAGGGTCAAACTGTCACAAGCATTTAGCTTAATGTTGCAGTAATTCCACTCTTAAGAGCAAGATTCCATGTGAAATCAATATTGGAATTGTCTGAAGTAAAATATTATTTAAGATAGATATCAGTGTCACCTTAGGAATATGGTTTTATTTTAAGGGGAAAAAAAATCCCATAGAAACATAGGAAAATAAATAAAGTTTATGGGAGGTAATGAAAGAGGAAGAAAGAAATCCAGCCTCTTTTGTGCAAGTGTGGCAAGATCTGATGGAGCATCAGTTTGTGTGAGAATGACTCTCTTTAAACTTTAAGTTGGTTAGTCAAAAATAAAAAGCCAGAATTCCTTTTCTGATTCCTGTTCATCTCTGTGCAGCCAACAGAAGGTGATGCGGTGGGAAGCACTAATTTCCTTCCTCCCCAGATGGCTGCACATGAGCACCCATGGATTCATATGGCTCTGCTGGCTCCCTGGGCAGAGAGCACCGAAGGTGCCTCTGATTTCCCGGCCTCAGCTCTGCACCACCGCCACTGCATAATCAGAGGATTCTCTTGAACAGCTCAGGCAAGCAATGCAGTCTTTCTAGCTCCTCAAATGCTGATACGCAGCAGAAGCAGAACTGTGGTGCTCACAAACTGATAGTACATTGTGGGGGTGTTTGGGATTCTGTCTCGAGTCAATAGTGACTTTTGTAGGAAGCTGAAACTGGTTCATCAGTTTATTTCAGCACAGAGATGAGCAATCACTTGTTTCCTAGGAAACATGGGGCTGTGCATATGAAGCTCTGGGTGTGTACCCTAATGTTTTCCTTCATGTTGGAAAAAAAAGCTTGTCCATTGAGATCCATTATGCTAAAAGCAGAAGGGAAAAAAATTTGGAAAGTTGTGCTATTTAAAAATAAGATAGTAGCAATACTGCAAAAGTCATAAGGAAAAGGCAGAAATCATTCAAGAAACTAAAGCAAGTGTCCTTTCTGCCTATGTAATCTAGAAATCTGGAGATGTTTATAGTTGCAGAGCCATCTGCTAAGTTTCATTTATTGTGCAACTTTACTACCTCACCATCATCTGCTCATTAATCTGCCTTTTTTAGGTTTACTTATGAAATTCTGAATCTGGGAGCATCTGTCCCATAGCTGCCACTGGTTTTGAAACAGTAGGATGAGGTAGTCTAAAGGTTTTTATAGCAAGTCATTTTGCACAAAGCCAATATTGCTCAGCAAAAGCTTAGCTTTTCATAAGATGCTCACCTCAAGCTTGTCAGTGAAATGCTTCCACCACAACCTTTTTTTATTTACTCTTCTAAGAAGAAATACAACAATTTGTAGTAATGTATGGTTTTGTCTCAAAATGCGGCAGCATTTGGTCCTCCTCTGATTTGAGCAGTGTGTTTGGCTGGTGATTGCCAAAAAGGATGGAGGAATATTAATGTGGATCGCTGACCCCAGCAGGAGTCTCACCATTGACTCAAATGGCTGAGACTTGGACCAAGGTCAAGGACTTCATGGATGTTGGATTTGGCTTTATTATGGTGTTTCAGACCTGGCTGTTCTGTTGTGATCTGCACAACGTGTTGTTGATTGTAGAGGGGAAGGGGGGGGAAAAAAAAGGGCACGAATATCAGTATTCTTGATCAATGGGTAGAATTTCTCTGATCCAGTACCACAGCTTTTAGAGGTGGTCAAATGACTCATTCTTCATGTTCATTCTTAACAGCAACAAAATAAAGGAGAGTCAATCTAGCTGAAATGCAGAGGCCTGGCAGCTATGTCTGGGTGCGTCTCAGGCTAATCCATACCTTTCCCTTCTGCGCATTATTCTAACAGCAGGCCATCTGATGTGTTACCTGAAAATGCTCTTGGAATTTAAATTCTGCTTTCTGGCGCCATTGGAGGTGAGGCAATCCATGAAGCCCCAGGAGCTGGATGAGCACTGGCTGCCTCTGAGTAAATGCTGCTGGAAATAGGTATTAGCAGGTCTGAGGGGCTTGAGTCCTCTCCTGCCAGATGGCTGCCAGGATGCCACTACCCTGTGTGAAGCTTTATGGATGCCTTTGTCTTCCCTGCATTGAGGTTCCCTGATGTGGTGGGTTTTATTTTTTCAGGCATTGATTTAATTTTGTCTGCTTTAGGTAAATCTCAGTAGCAGTGGATGATTCAGCCCAAGAATTGTTTTCTTGGGGGACTAATGAATCTGCTTTGATCTGTGCTTGTAAATTGAGAGGTTAATCTCAGAAGGTTTCTTCTGGGGAAGGCTGGAGCTTCCCCTCTAAAACCTTCCGTGAAAGGTTTTAACCCTCAGCATTTTGAATCACCGTGAGTCTTTCTCTCTTTACTATGTATGGGACTAGGGAGACTGTCTTTCTAATTTAGGCAGTTACAGATGAGGTACCACAAGATGGATGAGCTGATCTAATAGCCTGATGATACTTCCTGACCATGTGTTCCTGCTGTTTCTCTTGCTTCAGCTTGGGTGCTCCGAGCTAAAGTGGCAGGAAACTACCCATCAGAACAAGCTAAGGCAGCCCGAGCTCTCTGGCTGGCGTGAAGGTGGAGACCAGAAGTGGCAGTAGGAAGACAGTTGCCCTGTAGGTTGGGAACTCTCAGCTGTGAGTGTGATTCTTGGTATCCTCCTTTCCTTTAATTGAGGATCAAAATTGTCAAATCCTGTTATTGCTGTAACTTTCCTCAGGTCTTTTATAACAGCAGCAGCACTCACATGTGGTGTTGCACTCCTGATGTTGCAGAGACCTCTAACTATGATGACTGGGGCCAAAAGGATTAGCCAGCAATGCTCCTGAGATAAGAGTAAGGATGCATCCCTCTTGTGGGAATGCACTTTACTGAGTTACTGAGGGAAACAGCCGAAAATGTGTAATTGCCCTTTTCTAGGAGGAGATTCCTGGCCTTCAAGAGTGAGGGATGTACAATTTGTGCTCATTGCCTGAGAGGAAGGTAAAGTCTTGTCTATCAAAAGATAACCTGTTACAGTCATCTTGGCAGTAGTTATTGTCATTTAAAATCCAGTGCTACTACTTCACTGCAGTGCTTTGGCTTTATTAACTCTAAAGTGAGCTATAGGATTTATTTCTTGTCTGATATTTAGAAATGAAACCTCTGCAGCAGCAAGAATGGAGACTCTGTTCTGATCTGGCATCTCTATTAATAATAGTTAATAGTGGAAAAAGTAGAAAATTAGCAGTTTTTGCTGAGAAGAAAATACATTATGATGGAGAGAAACCCATAGGATTTTTTCACAGCAGGGCTCTGACTTAGTTTCCATGTCCTGAGTCTAAAGTGGCTGCTGTGGTGAAGGAATTGAGACCCGAGCTATCGTCAAAGTGTTTGGAGTGTGGAGACTTCAAGCAGTAGTGGTAGTTCTCTTCCTCTGAAGATGTGCTCTATTTTTCATGCATCTTTTTGATGGATGAGTTGGAGGAACAAACTGAGGAGAAACACTTTTGAAACAGGACAGTGAGTAATGAAGTGATGGCCTCAGCCTTGAAGTCTGGAATAAGAATTCTGTAGTGGGCCAGAAAGTGAAGGCCCAAACTCTGCAATTAACATTTCAGAATTTATTTTTAAAGTCATTGTTTTGTTTTGTTTTTTTATTATTATTTTTTTTTTTTTAGAGGTTATCTTCTGTGACCAAACCAGCTCACGTGCACATGGCTCAGCAGAGAATGAATCATGCCAGGGATTATGTCTGTGCTGTGTGGCTGGATTTGGATAAATCCATCCAGTCCCATGCTGTGGTATGTGTGGGCAAGGTTCAAGTTTACACTGATAGAAATGGAAACCTCTTGCTATTTCTGAGTTAAATTTGTTTTCACATGTTGTGTTGCCTATCTGGTATGTCTGTGTTATTTATAGCTATATAAATATATTAAAAACAAAACAAAACCAAAAAAACCACCCAAAACAAAAATAAAACAAACAAGCTAGCTGGTGATTTTCACATCAATATTGTTTGCATCATAAAGTAGCCTATTAGCCAGCAGAGGCTGCTGTCAAAGTTTTATCATTTGAATCTAAACATATTTGGTTTTAAAATGTGAAACATTGGGTAATGAAAACTTGGAATTGATGGTTTGCTTTGTTTGGTTTTGGTTTCATGTTTGTTTTGGGTTCTTCCCCTTCCCCCTGCCCAAGATGATGAAGAACTTGATGCATCTGTTAACAAATAGGTTTTCTGTTTAAAAACGTTTTTGAGTGAAAGTGTATCACAGTTGGTTCAGACATTATGTATGTGTTATATTTTTGTCTGCTGAGACCACAAGAAATAACTTCTTTGTGTGTAGCAGGGAAACTAGATTTGTAAAGGCTGGGGTTTATTGTTGTGCTTTTGTTTTTTTTCTTGTCTAGGGATTAAAAAACAACACCCACCTTGGTAAATTTGCCAATATTTTCATTAGATCTGGCAGCTTTTCTTTGTGTTCCAAACAGTGTTCTCTCTTTGCTTAGAGAAAGGAGGGGGTCCACATCACAGTGTTTGCTCTGAGGTCAATGAACTGACAGGCAGTCATTTGCCCACATTTATTTTTATTATTAACTAGAATAAGGAGTTTAATAACTAGGATTAAACCATCAGATCATGACAGAGTAGCATTACCTGCAAGGAACCCAGTTGGAAAGGATTCCAGATGTGATTAGATGAATACCTGCCCTTGAGGGGAAATAGCTCAGGGGGCCTCTGCTTTCATTGGTAAGGTAAACGTTTCTTGGGCTATTCTAGGCAGGTATCCCAGGGTTGCATTATTACAAAGTTGCAAGTCCCTGGTGCTAAAGAATAGACTGGATTCTAGACCAGAGCCAGAATGGTCTTCCTTATGAAAGGCAATGATTTTGCCAGAACATACACGATTCTGCTATTGCCTTGACTCATTGATGTTTTTGTTACAAATGCAAAGGTGCATTTACAGCATGCCAGTGGATGACTGATTCCTCGGGGAAGGGGAGGGGGGGGTGGGGGGAAGAGCTGTGATCAGAGACCTCTGCTGAAGGGGAGAATTCCCCCTCCTATTGAAAGAAACACCAAAACCTCCCTGGTTTCAGGAGGATAAAAAATGATGATGAAGCTACACTTTCCTACATCCAAGATAAGAGATGTTGAAGTATCTTTGTCCTGTAGTATATTCACATACAGATGTATTCAGTGGTATGAAACACTGCATTAAATATTTTTAGTTACCTGTTTTGAAATCAAAGTAATGTGAAAAAAAACCAACCCAAAACAACAATGCCCTTCTTGGTCAACTACAGAGTTTAATTGCATTAGGAGGTGGCAAATTCTATTGTGCGGTTTCAAGATAAATGCTAAGAATGAATTTTTCTCCATTATTAACCACTTTGGACTGTCTTTGCAAAAGTATATAGGTGCCAAAATAGCTGTGTAAATCTGGCCCTGGAGCACTACAATACACTTGCCCCACATACTACATTGCAACACTCGTACAGTGTACGTGATGGGAGATCTATTGCACAGAAAGATCTCACAAATCTATCTGTAAACATCTCTGTCTGCCTAGGCACTGGCTAAGAAAAATGAAATGGACTTAGGGCACCAAGTTAATATTTGTGAAGAAATAAAATGTCAAGTTACAGTATATGATCATCTTAAAACTTCCCTGATCAGTCTTGAGCACTCAGGCTAATAGTGCAAGTGTCCTTAAACATCTTCTTGAGGCAGAACACAAATATAAGGCTTTGAGGGAGTACTTGTAAAGGTGACTTGTGTCCATGTAAGTTTAAATAAGTCTTCCAGAAATTATCATAACTGACAACCCACCACTTTTTATTTTATTCTGTTTGCTCTACCCCACTTAATGTAAAGGTTATGTTGGTGTAGCATAGTCTGAGGAACCTTGAGGATCACGTAAAGGAGGACGAAGAATGGTGAAAGTTGTATAGCTGTAGTCTAACCCTATTTCGGTGGATACCTTTTCCTGTTTGCCCTTCTGACAGCTTTCTGTGTAAAAGACTGAACCTTGCTTTCCTTTTCCCTGAGTTGTCTTTCAGGTGGTTGTAGACCACTTGGTGAAACTTGTAGGCTCCCCAATATGTGTGGACATGCTTTTCCCTTAGAGGTGTGTAGTTCTGGAAGAGTCAAATGAAGAAATCCTGCAAGACACTGGAGTACTGAGGTTTACAAGTTTCTCTTAATAGGTCTGGCCTGCACATAAGCTTGTGGGGATTTTTGGTGCTATGTTTTGGTTGTTGGGTCTTGTTGGTGTTTTGTTGTTTGTTTTTGTGTTTTTTTTTTCCCCAAAACCTGCATTTATCTGTGGGCTGGTCCAAAGATTATGTTCATACAGAGATATCTTTATGAACTTTGGGCTTTTGAGTAGTGCTCTTAGAAAATTTGTTTTGGCCTCTGTCATTGAGAGGGGTGCATGGCTGATGTGAAATTAAACCAATCTACAGAAAGTGCTTTAATTGCATCATATCAACTGCATCAGTGGACAAGGGAAGAGCTGTGGGTGTCATCTGTCTTGACTTTGTCAAGGCCTTTGACACATCCCCCACAACATCCTCCCCTCTAAGCTGGAGAGATCTGAGTTTGATGTGTAAACTGTTTAGTGAATAAGAAATTGTCAGGATGGTTGCACCCAGAGAGTGGTCGGTGGCTCAATGTCTAGGTGGGAAAAAGTAACCAGTGGTGTCCCTCAAGGGTCTGTACTGGGAGCAGTGTTGTTTAATATCTTCATTAATGACATAGTGGTATTGAGGGCACCCTCAGCCAGTTTGCTGATGATACTAAGCTGGGGGGTGCAGTTGATGTGCCAGAGGGATGGGATACATCCAGAGGGACCTGGACAGGCTGGATCATGTGAGCCTCATGAGGTTCAACAGAGCCAAGTGCAGAGTCCTGCACCTGTGCCAGGGCAACCAGCATTACCAATATAGAATGGGAGAGGAGATATTGGAGAGCAGTCTTTTGGAAAAAGCCTTGGGGGTGCCAGTAAATGAAAAGTTGGACATGAGCCACCAATGCTCAATGGCATCCCAGAAAGCAAATCAAATCCTGGGCTTCATCAAAAGAAGTGTGGCCAGCAGATGGAGAGAGGTGACCCTGCCCCTCTCTTCTGCCCTGGTTAGAACTCACCTGGAGTGTAGTGTCCAGCTCTGGAGCCCCTAGCACAAAAAGGATGTGGACCTGTTTGAGGAGGTCCAGAGGAGAGCTACAAAAATGATCAGAGGGCTGGAACAGTTCTGCTGTCAGGAGAGGCTGAGGGATTTGGGTTTGTTAAGCCTGAAGAAAGGGTCCTACAAGAAAGCAGGGGAGGGCCTGTTCATAAGGGTCTGTAGTGACAGGACAAGGGATAATGGCTTTAATCTAGAAAAGGGCAGATTTAGGTTAGATATTAGGAAAATGCTCTTTAATATGAGGGTGATAGATCACTGGAATGGATTGCCCAGAGTGGTGGTGAAGGCCCCATCCCTGGAGACATTCAAGACCAGGCTTGAATGAGGCTCTGACCTGCCTTACCTAATTAGAAATGTCCTTGCTCACTGCAGGAGAGGTTGGACTAGATGACCTTTGGAGGTTCCTTCCAACCCAAAGCATTCTATGATCATCTGCAAGGGAAATAATATTGACATTTTTTCCTTCAACTTCTCAAACCTCATTACTGAAATCCTGTATCTGGCTGCTGTTCCTGACTAAGAGTAATGTTCCTCTAGTGTAACATTATCCTAAGAGGATGGAAGATGTTTTGCCCACTGGAGACCACAAAAAAGGGTTGTGGGTCAGGAAAGGACTGTCTCAGCAGACAGAAGGTGTTCAGTAAAGTAGAAAATGAGGCATAGCAAGATCCAGCTCAACCAACTTCCATAATGTCTATGGTTACTTTTGGCCATGGGGCTTTCCCTGAGGCATCCCCTCTGTGACTTTGGATATGAGTACCCCACAAGCTCTCTGGGAGTGTTTCAACATCATGATGTGTATTTCACACATGAAATGAACTGTGGAAGAAGTGGAAGCTATAGACAATTCTTTTGTAGTTTGCTTTTTTTTTTTTAATCTACTTACTCTTCACTAAAGTATGTAATTCTTCTCCCGAGTGCCCCTAGGCCTTGGAGAAGACTAAGTGGCTCTGATAAAAAGTGAGATCATGACAGTAGTGAGGTAATCCTTTTCCTGTCTTTCTCTGTATTTCTAGTGCTTCCAAAACAAATATTTAGGTTAAAAAGCACACAAAAAACTCCATCCCAGGCCCATAGGTGAAGTAGTCTCTCATATTTTTATTACTGCTTTAGTAACAATTTTCCCCACACCTGTGGCTTTAATGAGGCTTAAAAAAATAAGGTAGGAAAACATAATTATGCTTCCCAGTCTGAATAAAAGCATTTTGTTTTTCCAGGTTGGTCTGGAGCTTGTTGCAGTTGATGAGCCATTCCAGTGGGCTTTGGATCAGGCCCCAGATTTCTTACTCTGGTGGGGAGGGGAGTGCAAATGCCTGTGGGTACCTCAGGGTTGCCTTTCAGATGCTCTTTTGCAAGAGCAGGGTGCATTAGACCCTTTCGAGAGAGTGTACTTTTGCTCCTCACTTTTACTATAAATTCATGGTAGGAGCAGCTGTGAAGGGAGCAGTGGGGAAAACTCAAGTGCACGAGTGTCCTTGAGCTCTTCTGCTGCTTTGTAACCCACCTCCTTTGTCACCTGCTATGCACATGCTTCCTGGGGTGGTGGATGGCTGAGAGCAAGAGGGGCTGTAGTGTGGCTAATATGATACTTGGGAAGTTGCTTGAAACTCTGAGAAGTCAAACTGCCGATGATTTTAAAAAGAAGCTACAGCCTCCAAACCTGAAAGTTTAAGCTTTTAAATTTATTTTGTCTGCTCTTTTATTGTGACTACCTTTGTAGGATGTTTTGGGGGGGGGGGGGGGGGGGGGAGGGAAACAGTATTT
>JANHGL010002077.1:46494-69561 GCA_024611195.1 Ceyx melanurus
CGGTGGGGGGGGTTGCGTCGGGCGTATGTGGTGTGGTGGGTTGCCGAAGGGGAATGCACAGTGTTTTTCTTCTAAATGTTCTGGATTTACATTATATAAGCAGCTGCTTACAATAATTGGTAAAGATAAATCAGTCAACCTGTGGTAATTCAAACACAGAAGTAAAAAGGCATTCCTTTTTCTCATGGCATTGTCCTTAAAACCTTAGGTATGACTGTTTTCCTCCAGCTGAGGAATACGGCTGCTTTTGTCTCAAAACAGAGACCCAAGTACCAAATCATTGAACAGCTTTCTCCTTTGAAAATGCCACTGTCACTTGAAAATGCCATGTGTACAATGCAGCTGTCTGACTTCTCTGGGTTACAAAGAAACAAGACCACGTGAACCCATAAACAAGCTTGTAACTCAGTGTGTAAAATTTCAATGTTTATTTGAAATGTTTTGAGACTCTCCTTTGCTGCAAAGTAGTGTGTTTTCTTACAAAAACTCCCACCATTCAAGTAATCATATTGAATTTTGTAGCTTTTGTCATCACTTCTGTTCACACACACTTCCATGAGTCTGAATAATGCAGTATGTTTTTAGTTTCTTCCTGGTTTTTTGTCTTAATCTACTTTTTTCTCCTATACAGTTAGATTTGGGGTTCTTTCTCCTCTTTTTAGTGTTTCCTAGCAAGTGGTGTGTTTTTGTTGTTTTGTGGGGTTTTTTTTGGTTTTTTTGTTTGTTTTTTTTTTCCCCACTATCTTGTCAGATGTGGGCTTCTGAATTTCCCATTCTGAGCTGCCAATGAGAGACATGTTTCTAACACATTCTTGTTATCGTTAAAACAATCCTTCATGGCAAATTCAGCCAAGGGAGGCGAGGGGGAGGAAGTGCCAGGCTGCTGTTGATGAATCTGATGACTGGATCACTTTGTCATCTGGCATTACCATTGTCTTTTTTTTTTTTTTTCAGCTGGTGTTCATTTGAGTTTATGCTCTTACAGAAGTATCAATATGTGATGCTATTCTTCCAGTTTGGCCAAAAGAGTTTTTTAGTAGAATAACAAATCCTCTTTGTTTCAGCTCTGTGCATATTGCAACACCAGCTTGTGATGTGATGAAAATTTTGTAGTCCAAACAGATTTGGTTCAGATCAATGGTTGGGGAACAAATCTCCAAGGAACATTTATGACCAGATGACACCCTCAGCAGAATCAGATTGGCACATGAGGAGGCCTTTTGCTCCTGAAGGTGCAAGGTGCTGTTTTTATAGAGTGAGATGTAGATGTGTTTAGCACTCGCATCCTCCAGTTAGGAGGGTCTGGGATTTCAGAGGACCTGAGCTTTGGTCACTTCATCTCCCAGAGACCTAACCAAGTACCTGCAACCTTTTTCAGCTGGAGCTGACCTTCTAGTTTCAGCCTCAGTGGTGTTGAGAGACATTTCTCCTGAGATAGGTAGTATGTTGCCAACCAGAGCTGGCTGCCCTTTTCACCAGTCTTGGCAATTTAGCCCAGTGCTTTCAGAGAGAAATTGTGAAGGATAATTAGCTACCTTAGTGTAGCTCAAGAAGTCATAACCATGGATCTTGTTACTAGGATACCTTTTTTTATTTCTTTCTTTTTAGATCTTGGTGGAAGAGGGGAGCTCAAGAACTACAGTCTTCCTTGCTTTTTGTTGAATTTTCCAGTTGCTGCCGCTGGCAAAACCAACTAGGACCCTGCTCCAAAATGCCCTATGCTAACTCCAGAAAGGTATGTTTGCCTTTTTTTTTTTTTTTTTTTTGTATGTTCAACATATCTTTAGCCTGGCAATGGTCCTGTGGATGCAGCAGAGAAGAAAACAATTTACTGCTGTGCAAGATGAGGAGATGCTGCAGGGGATCTTCGCAGACCTTACATATTTAATATGTAGATATTTGAACATATTTAAGTACATTGCCGGACTCTATGACCAAAGGAGTTTGGGGCAGGGTCACATGTATGGCAGTTCAGTGTTGTTATATATTTAGCTGCCAAACTTTGTACCTGTTGGTGTATAAACCAGGACCTCTGCATAATCCATCAAGTCCCAGGATGCAATACCTCAAAGATGTGTAAAATGCAGCTTTTTGGTGTGTTTGGCTCAGCCACACCTACCTTTCTAGAATATTCCCATAAAGTTTTCTCTCATCAGCAAACTTAACTGTCGCACTTGTGTCTGCCCTTTTCTTGCTGCTTAAAAGTGAGATCTAGGATGACTATAGCTATTCACCTGACTCTGGCACTGCGGAGAGTGAGAAAGGGCACTTTAAATATGCTGCAGTGTTCTAATGATCGATTTTCTTCTTGCATGTCTTGAAAAATGGCCTTTGCTTTGATCAGAATTGCATGGAGGGGACAAAATAAACAGTGTTGGACATGTTTGGGGCTTTCCTTTTAACTCTAAGTACAGAAAATGTTAATTGCTCATGTTTTCCCTCAGCGGGGAAACAAATTATTTTTATCAATGGCTTTTGTGCTTTCAAATGGAGAGTAAAAGGATGAGTTGAAGAAAAACAGATGTGGCATCACAGAGAGATCTGAAATATGCAAGAAGGGTGCATCCCTGGCAATTGTTTCCTCTTGCAGTTGAGAATTATCATCTTGTTGCATGTACCAAGCAAAATATGGTGGAGATTCTTTTGGGTTAATTTTTTTCTGGAGTGGAAGAGGAGAAAGGCTTGTGGTTTAAGTCTGGTCTTAGTCCAGATACAGTCCTGGGAGAAGTGGGGTGAGTGGTTGAGACTGCGAGAGGTGTTTTGTGACTGCCATCAAAGGATCTTCGCTTGTGTCTGGATCTGTCCAGTCTTGTGAAGGTAGAGAAAAAGTCATACTCAACCATTTCTTCATGAAACTGAGGAAAAGCAGGAGACTGGCGTGTGAATGTGTGTAAAACAAAGGAAGCTAAAATTAGCTTACAGAATGAAAAAAAAAAAGACATTGCAGAACTTCTTGGTTCCTACTTATAGTACACTGAGTAATAGTAGCTCTTCTGTGACCTTGTACATCTCTGTAATCTTCTTTCAAGTCCTAAAATATGAAATGGTGACAAAAGGTTGAGGGTTTGTGTGGTCAGAAGCTTATCTTAAAATATATTAGAGTGTTAAATTATTAGCCTGTTAAGTACTTTAATACCTAGCTCTACAGAATGCTCACTCTTGTGTACTGCCAATTGTCTTTTGTCAATGTGAGGAAACTACAGCAAATATCCATGATGTCAGAGCATACACATAGGCAGGTTTGCAGCTTACCTCATCTACTGGTTAACTCATACTTGTATACTGAAATATGAAATAGGTTCCATCCAGCTAAAAGGTGCAGGTAGAAATGCAAAACTTGTAATTCATCAGCTTTCAGCCAAGTTGAGTAATTACAGTATAGAAGGGTGAAATACCAAATGCGACTTCATTTTTTGTTTTATAATTCTAAAGAGTTTACACTTTCCAGAAAGATTTACATGAAAGACATGGTAAATAAATGGAGTATATATTTAATGTTTTAAAATAGTAAATGCTTCCCATTTGTAACATTCTTGAAATAGATCAGCCATGTAGGCCTTGTTTTTCTTCCAGCTTTACAAGGCTGTCTGTGCTTTGTTTATTTACTGTACAAAGTTATGTTCCATGCCTCCTTTTCTGTCTAATCCACAGGAGAGTTTTGGTCACTGGCGAGATCATTAAACTGTATTAATATGTGTAATTAAATCTTTATAACAAAATATATATGATAAATTACTGCATGTGCAATTAAAAGGAATGAACCAGTTGAATAATGACGAAGCAGGAGAATGTAATTACGTGAGATCAAATGTGATATTAAGAAAAAGACCCACACAGACACACAATTTGACTTTTTTTACAATTAACACAGCAACAGATCCCTCCCTTAAGGATGTGTTTATTACTGCATAGTATTGTCTCCTTACTACTGTCATATTCTGTTGCTGCTCATGTTACTATGTCCAGACCTGGGGGGAAAAAAAGTTATTTCTACCTGTTGGTGTTTCTACAGGTTATAATCCTGACAGAGATGCAGTGGCAGTAAGGAGTTATTCTCAAGGCAGCCCCAGCAATAGGGCCTGGGAAAAGTTGCTTTCTGAGAAATAAGGAGTGTAGAAGAGGTTTAGATGTTTTCAGGTTACTTGCTAGTGACCACACCATGAAAATCTTTGTGCCAAGTGGTGATTTCATCAATGTAACTAAATCCTAGTTGTGCTGAGGAACAAAGCCCAACTTGGGTTAAGCGAGTGCTTCAGTGTTCCCCAGGCATAGGCCCACAGACAGGGATGCACAGTAGCTGGTCTAGTTTGAACAGGCAACAGGAGCTCATCTGGGGGTTGTTTCAATCAAGGCAGTGGAAACTGGCCAACTCTGACCAAATTGGGAGTGGATTAATATAGGTAAATTGAGTGGCTGAAGAAAATGTTAAATGCAGTATGCAGATGAATCAAGTTTGAAGGAATAGATCCTTTCTAGAAAAGTTCAGCAGCACCAGTACAGTAGTCACCATTTGGGATTATCCAGGGCTTGTTCAGAGTGCCTACATCTAGATGAAGTTTTTAATTGGAAAATTTTGGTGATCTAAAATATGTAAACACAAGCTTTGTTACAAACTGACAGATACAGCAATATTCCAGTTCTCCCTGCAAAATGAAAAGTCCCAAGGTTCAAGTTTGATATCCTTAGTGAGGTTTGAAATATTTTTTTTTGTGTTTCAAAATGTTCAATTAAAGAGTAGCTCAGGAAGAAGCAGTTCAGTTTTATAGGAATTCTATATTAAAAAACCCGGAAAAACAGTGGTCTTGAGTTGCTCAGATAAATGAGATTAGGAATTTCTTCAAACAGAAACTAAGTGCATGTCTGAAATGAGTGAATATTTGAATATTTACTTTACATATCTCTAGTTAGGAGTATCCTGCACTAAGCATTTAGAAACACAGGCCTTTAATCACTTAGTTCCACTGTACTATTCTTGATTTTTATTTATTTTTTGAAATGCAATACAATGAAGAAAGGGTTGTAGCTGCTGCTGGCACTACAGTGGGATTTCTGTCCTGTCCCTGCCTCTGCCAAGAGGGGAATTTTGTGTCTTAGGAAGCTTATGTTGTTACTATATACCTCAGTTTTCCTTGCTTGTAAAGGAAATGGTGATATTGAAGTGTGTTGGTAGAAGGGGAGAAGGAAGCTCAGTGTATGACTATTATAATTATGCAATAATCAGTTCTAATACCAGTTCAAATGCTGTTGCATTAAGTCTGAGGAAAATGAAGGTGTCTTAAGATAGTGATGGGAATGATTCAGAGCTCTGTATCCCTGTTTAGATGACAATGTTTCAATCTGGCATGAAAAGAGGTTTCTATTCCAGTTTTCTTGTGAGTGTTGTCCAAATCCTTTAAGATTTAGAGGAAAAACCTTAGAAGGAAATCCTCCTGGGTCTGAATGGTGTTATTTCACACTCAAACATTCCCTCCACTCTTGCAAAGTTCATGGTGTTCAGATTGAGTCTTGCATTCACCTTACTGTGGAGTTGTGCGAGCCATAAAGTCCAGATTAAGGGGCTTGAAATCTCTTTTAGAGCTGTGCTGTATTTGGCAATTTGTGTTCTTTTGGGGTTGACAATATTTTTTTGGCAGTTTTCACTCCCTGAGTTTTTGGTTCAAATAAACCTGAAATATAGAGCAGAATTCAGTCCAAGTGTGAATGCACTTCCCATGCTTTCTGTCTGAAATGACAACTCCTTCCTTGGAGAGAAGGGCAAATCTCCACCTTGGTTCTTCCACATTTGCAGTTGTTTTTATGAACCTGGGTTTAATCTGGGGTTTGTAAACAGAAAAACTCCAGCCCTTTCCTATTCCTGCAACTCCAGGGTATAACCCTCGCCATGTCAAAGTCAACAGGAGTTTTGCCACTCCCATTTGCAGCAAAGGCAGGATTTCCCATGCTGATGTTCTGACTCTTTATTGCCCTTGCAGGCCACATAGTTAATGAGTGTACTTTGAAATAAATAGGTGTTTTTGCTAAGCTGCATTTCAAAACCTCAGTTTCATTCTATTCCCCTTAATTCTGATAAAATTGGATCCATGTTAGCTATCAAATGTACTAATAACCCAGCAAATGACAAAATTCAGTTGAGAAAGTGTAGCTTAGTGAGGGCATATCCAATCCTGGATCTCTTTCTGCATTCTTAACAAAGACTCTTTGGCTGCCTTGAAAACTTCACGTGAGCACTTCCCCAGTGCTCAATGTACTATCTGTACACACAGCACATATCTCCTGATTGTAAAAAAGTATTGTATACTTTCCAACCTGCAGCCTGCTGTACCACCTAAACTGGAGCAAAAAAAGTCTGTCTAATCAATCCTTATTTAATAAACAGTGTAATCAATGCCTTTTGAGACAGCTGTACAGTGTATGACATGGGGACAGCAGGACATTTGCTAGCTTGTGTTAATTGGCATGGCAACGTTGTTTTTTGGCCTGGCACAGCAGATCGAAAATTGAATTTACAAAATCAAGCTGTAGTTATCTACGTTCCTTGATGTCCTCCCAGGTGAGCTACTGGGCTTCATGCTAATAACTTCTAAAGCAAGCAAACTTTAGCTAATTATGTGCTAGCTTATTCTCCCTTGTTAAATTTTGGCAGGTTGCTTCTGTAAATTATGAAAAATAAATGTGAAATATGCAGATGTCTTTTGTTTGAAGCAGATGTTTGGTCTGCCTTGCCAGAATCTAATCAGATGTTTCCCTGGAGTTGATTTTTTTTTTTCTCCCCCTACCCCCAATATTGTCCAAGAGCTTTATGAGAACATGAAGGGTTTGGGGAGTGTAGAACAATAGGACATTGCTTTATTTTCCAGCTACTGGACTTCAAAGAAACTGAAGGTAGATTTTTAGGCTGTTGTCATTTCAGGCTGAAGCCACAGCAGCTGCTGGCAGAAGGTCTATAAAATACAATAATGTCCAAGGATGGGCAGGATGCAAATGTGGCCTGGCTTGTAGTGGGGGAGGTGGTGTTGAATTGGGAGGGAGCCAACAAAAGCTACCTTTGAAGTGCTGGTGGTACCTTGTGGTGGAGACCCACAACTTGTGTGCTTACCTGATGGGAAGCCTCACAGATGGGGGAGCTACAGATCTCCAGGAGCATAGCACAGCTGTGTTCAAAGCAAGGTGGGTGGCAGGATTTGCTTCCTTCCCACTTGCCCCAAATCAACCCCCTCCTTGACCTGTTGCCTACAGCATGGCAGGGAAGGAGGCTGAATTAGCCAGTGTTGTACCCTGTGCTGCCTGGCTAGGTAGATGGAGCCTGGCAGGGGTGATGTAGAACTTTGTTGTCGTCTTCTCCAGCAGTACCCTGCAGCAAAGGGTCTAAACCTGCCCTTAGGGGTATTGACTGTTAGCTCCATGAAGTGTCCCTCTCCAGAGGAGTCTGACCTGCCCTGTACCTCAGACTTTGCTCCTGGCCTGCTGTGTAGCGTGACTTCCAAGGCACAGCTGATGGTGCGTCTGTGCCTCCCTTGCCATGGCAATAGAGCCTCCCAAGAAGCATTTCTGTCTTAACAGCAGCAGTTAACTACTGTTAGAAACCAACATAAAGTGCAGGAAAGGATTCAGATGAAGATCCCTTGAACCTTGAGGATCATCCTCCCTGCCATTACAGCTTTAACAGGCTTGTCAGAAGTTCAATAATAAGAGCAGTAATTATTTTTTTCATATGGTGCTAAGCACCTGATTTGCACTTTCTGTTCAAGGTTTTCACAGCACTTTATTGTGCATGGGTTTAAACTTCCAGCACTCCTACAGGGTAAGCATAATTTTCTCACTTTTCTTCAAAGGAAATGGACAATAAATTAGTCTGTGATTTAAACACAAACCTCATATTTTCTCCTTTTGAATAAAAATACTTTACTGGGAGTTGGCATCCTGGTTTTCTTAGTCGGTGTCCACAGCATCCTACTAGAAGCATTTTTCTAGCTACTGTCAGGGCTTCTCTTGGGTTAGCAGAGAGGGAGGTATTCCTGCTACATGGTGTTGGGATTTGGCTTTGTGTTCAGAGTGCTTCATTTTGGGGTGGATGTTCTGATCACTTCCAGAACCTGTGCTCTTAGGTGCTTGAAGTTGAATGACAAACATTTGCCTGAATTGGTAACACCAGAGCATCGCTGGCAAACAAGATGTATAGAGAGGTTGGTGGGCAACCTCTGAATGAGAAGTACTTCAATATTATGGTACTAATTTTTTTACCGTGGTTGAAGCACAAATTTAGAACCTGTTGTGATAGGTGCTTTGGAAGCAATTAAAATGAATAGCCCTTGCCCCAGGGACACAGGTCTCGAGATTGTGGCAAGATTTTCTTTACTTGTAAATAGATTGCTGGAGGGAAGGATAATTCAGCAACGTAAGACTGCTAGGGAGTTTCTTTACAGTAAAATTGAAGGAGGAGGAAAAAACATTGCCCTTTTTTTAAGCTTCTTTAGCCTTCTTTAGTGTGAAAGAATCAATTTTTGGTCCTTTTGAAAGCATTTGTTTAATCTGACTGTATAATCAAGGAGAATTATTTTTTAAAAATCCCCATAAGTCAGTATGAATATATAACTCTTTGATTATTCAAAAAAATTGGTACAAATCAAAATAAATTTGCCTGAGCAATTTAAAATAATTAACCTTTGACAAACCTACCTCTCTGGTAATGGAATAGTAACTATATGAATAAAAGATAAGTCGTGACATTCAGTGAATTACAATACTCATCCCATAAAATACAGGATAGGATAGCAATATAATCTACAGTTTTATGACTGTAAAATGTCCTGAACAGTAGCCCCCTGTACTCTTCAGGTTGGGTTTGGGTTTGTTTTGTTTTGTTTTTGTTGTCGTTTTTGATTTTTATTTTTATTTTTTTACTACTTTGCTGTATGTAAAATCTTTTGTGTAAAGAGCTTCTTGATTTACTTTAAATTTCCAGAGTGTCCAAAAAGGCTGCCAGCCAGGCCTTCTTTCCTTGCCCTTGCCTTTACAGGAGTCCCACACTACAAAGGGATTCTCCTGAACAGTAACAGTAAGTGCAAATTATGATCCTGGGAGTCTCCTGCTATATAACCAAGTACAATGCCAATAAACCAGGGGTGTAAACCACATGAGCATATGGACAAAATATGGTCTGAATGGCATGATTATGTTTCTCAGGCCATAATGAATTCATCCCAAGGTGCAACTGTACATCTGTTGTTATAGTGTTCATGATAGCAAACACTACAGTTAAGGTTGCAGTTTAACTCAAATTACAGCCACCTGTTTCTGTTCACTAACAACTTTCTTAAAAATAATTCCTTCTGGACTGATTCACATCAGTCCTAAAATGGTCATTCGCTTATATATTTATCTGGGGGAAAACCTGTCTGATTATAGAGTAGGCAAGCTGAAAGAGTCACACACACATACACCCCTGCCCCCTGATTGTCACCAAAGTATGTTCTTCAAAATAAATCAGACCCTCTGACTTTTAAAGGACTGAACCAACTCACATTGAATTTTTTTGTTTGGTTTTGTGGGGGGCCTTCTGAGACTCACTCTATGGCTGCTGGCATGGAGTAATGATGTGTGGAAACAGACCTGAATACTGCACATGAAGCTGTAGCTGCTTAGAAGCTACAGCTTCAAAACTTGTCAAGACTAGTTTTCTAGTATCTCTTCTCATTGTGTAGTCAGTAAGTGTTGCTTACATTGACATCCCATCTTTCTTTAGTTGAGATAAATCCAAACCACTGTCTTTACAGAGGAAGAATAGGATGCCTGAGTCTTGACAATTGTTACCAAGGAAGGTAATTTTCTCATCAGAAAGCTTGCCACCCCTCTGGGGAGAATGAGGTACCAAAGACTGTCAATTATTAGGAAAAACCTTTAAAACAGCAGAAGAGGAAAACCTAGTTTCATGTCTACAAACATCATGTTCTCTTTCAATGACTGTCTTCAATAGTTCTAATGCATAAGTGAACTTTGCAAATATCAATCCCAAGTTAAGGTATACAAATGTTAAAGCAGATTAAGCTTCTGATGCTTAAACAGCAATGCATGTCAGTGATACATGTCAAATTTTGAAGTGCAAATACATATGGAATGTGATCTATTAAACAGTGTTTCTAGAGCAACTTCATTTCTTAGCAAGAGTCCACTGTGCATCTGTTAATGAATGCCCTCTGTCATCCTTTCAACTGGGGGGAGTAAATGTGTTCCTGTGATGTCAAGGTTGGTTTTGATATGGCAGTACAGAGTTTTGGGCTGTTTGGTGTACCATTGTATTTGGTTTCATGGCAAACCTCCTCCTGATAGCTGTCCAAGTGCAGGAGGGATATTACACGGTGGCTCTTGAAAAGTGAACTCGCCACGTCATGGGCAGCTCCCTCTGAGGTGCAAGTGCTGATCCCATGGAGTCTGAAGAGACAAGTGAAGAGGGAACTGAGTAGAAACTTGGCTGCAGCCTTGCAGCAAGGCAGTAGAAGTCTCTGGGTTGGAACTGAGATCCTAGCCCTGTGCTAAACCTCTGCCAGAGGCACAAAAACTGTTCCCTTCAGCACAGTGACTCTGCTGTCCTGTGTTCATTGTTACAAGCAGGGATGGGCCTTGTGGTCAAAGTTGTTGGAAACCCCCCCCAAAAAAAAAGCAAGCTGTAAGTTGCTGCTTGAAATGAGAACTTGCACAGCATTTTTGTTCATTTGCTATCCTGTCAGCATATCTCCCAAGCTGCTGTTCTCTTGGGTGGGACAGAGGAAGATGCTGGCAAGATGGGCAGATGGATGGCAAGCTGCCACCCTGCCTGGAGCATGCAGCCCACATCTACCTAGACCCAGAGGGCTCTGCATGGCATGATTTGGAGCCTGACAGAGGAAGTGAACTTGCAGTGACTCCTTTCTAATAACTCTTTTCCTTACCTTTGTTTAAAGGTGCCTTAGTTAAAGCTTGTATTATAACAGTTATAAAGATGCAGTGATATAATTATGTACTAATTGCAGTAAATTTTAACGATTAAATCATTAAGGCAGCTTTTTGTGCTGTTGCTGCTTAAGTTAGATTTTTTTTTCTCTATATATGGGAGAGAATAGAAGAGGAATTATCTTGAGCTTCAGTATTGCTAAAAATAAGGGAGGATTGCTCTGTTGCTTACTGACACTGAAGAATAATGTGAATGAAATGGAAGAGAGAAGTGTGTTCTTCCCTGAGCTCTTACTGGGTAGCATAATTTTATCAGGCTCTCAATCATGAAGTGGCCTTTTTTTTGTTCTTGAACTTATAGGTGGAGCAAATGGCTTACTTCACAGAATAAGGATACTTTTTTTATGCTTACTATTTGATGAATTTATGGGAGGGTAACATGAAATTGACCATTCTCTTTTCTTTCCTTATGGCAGGCTTGTGTGGATATTCTTGTGTTCTGTTAGTGATATTAGAGGGTAATTTGAAGTGATATTGTCTGTCTCTCTCAATAGGCTTTTTTCATAGGCACAGAGTATTTTCAGGAGTTAATGTATAGCAAAAATATTAATAATGATGCAGTGTTTTGCTGCATCAAGACTTTCTTGTTTGTTCTTTTGTGCATATTTATCTGTGGTTTCAAAGCAAAACTTAGTAGTGGCTCACTCAGGGGATTGGTAATTGGATATAGAGCCTTTCACCTCTAGGTCAGTGGTCCACATTTGTTACAAGTCAGTACTGCCTGGGAGTTGCTACCATGTGACAGCTGCTCAGTGACCTTCTATGAAATGAGTTGGTGGTCCCTGCTCATTTCCTTGAGAGCAGGTGTCTGCAGCACAGATCAAACCTGAGGGCACCACTGAAAAACCCGTTGTTGGTAGAAAAGAGGAATCGGACTTGGGCATAATGCTCGTAATGTGTATGGACTTAAAAAGGCAAGGTAGCAAATATACTTGTCTAGATCCTCAGCTGGCATAGATTTGGCATAGATCCATTAAGTGAAGCTGCAATGATTATCACCAGCTGATTGAGAGCTCACTCTGGATGTACTGTATTAGTAATCTAAAGGTTACTATGTTACAGTAATATTTTAATTAACTAAAGACTAAAATTATAAATCCGAGTACCTTAGAATTAAAACCACATTTAAAGCAAGGCTTGCTGAAGTGTGGAGTAACACTAGTTCTTCCATCTAGTGATGCCCTGAGAATACCATACAGTTATGGTCAATGCATTTCACTGTTTGTTGTCCCAAAGGGGATGAGATAGGATTTCAAAGATTCATTAGTCTCCAACCTTGAATGACTCTGCTTTTAAGGGCTTTGACTATGCTTCTGCCTAAACTTCAAGCAAAGCAAGCAAGTTGGAACCATTGAGGTGTGGTGATAGTGGAGGTGAAGTTTTCCACCAAGGGAGCTTCTGGCACTGAAAAAGCATAAATGTCTCATAACACTTAGGAAAAATGCTTTGCAGTTAGGAGTAGTTACTTCTAATATCACTGAAGTCTTGTTTAAGAGAATTCTGCCTCATCTGACAATTTCCAAGAGGAACAGAACCATTTGCTCTAGAAAAAAAAAAAGCCAACAACTTTGTTGTGTTGAGATTTTGCTAGAGTATTTCAAGTCCAAGTTATTGTAGTACTAATTTTGACTGGGACAATAAAAAGGCACAGGGTGTCTAATTCTGTCATAAAAATGAGCCTGGGGTAAAATATTTATAAATTCTCAAAAGTAATTCTGTGCTTTCAAGAGGAAATGCTCTGTTTGTAAAGGATGCTCCATGGAAAAAAGTTGAACTTATTTGAAATGCAGACTTCAGCCTTAATTAAAGAACCATGACTAGCACTTCAATTGCTTTAGGCTTAAAAATGGAGATGGATGAGTAGCCTCTTTTCAGTAATTGCTTTTCTTCATAATATATAACTTAAGCTTTCTTTGTTCAAATCTGCTACATAATCATAGAATCATCTAGGTTGGAAAACACCTTTAAGATCGAGTCCAACCATTAACCCTATTCTACCAAGTCCCCCACTAAGCCATATCCCCAAGCACCACATCAAGACAGTTTTTAAACATCTCCAGGGATGGCGACTCAACCACCTCCCTGGGCAGTCTGTTCCAGTGCCTGACAATCCTTTCAGTGAAAAATTTTTTTCTTAAGTGCAGCTGGAGGGTATTCTCTCATGTTCTATCACCAGTTGCTTGTGAGGAGAGACCAGCATCAACCTCTCTACAGTGTCCTTTCAAGTAATTGCAGAGAGCAATAAGGTCTCCCCTTAGCCTCCTTGTTGTCAGACTAAAGAGTTTCTGTTCTCTCAGCTGCTCCTCATAAGACTTGTAAATTCCCATGTCCTTTATAATTTAAGGAGCAGACTAGTTGACTGGATGTTGCTGTTCCTTACCTAAAAACTGCCATGTGAGGGAACAAACAAGAGAAAAGTAGAGAGGGTGGAATTACAGAGTGGGTGGTGAAATGTTATTGTGGGTGATCCAGTCTGTGCTGGATGATCAAGTCTTGCTTTCAGTGGTCCCTTGGTGGTTGATTATTAATAAGGAGTAGAAGACTTTCTAGGTATCCTAAAAAAATAAGTGTTCTGATCCTATCCTGAGTGTCAGATTCCTTCATGAACATGTGTATTTGCATGTTACTTGTTTGTCTGACATCATGTACTGCCTAGGAATAATTGGTGATGTGATGATGCAGATACAGATCAAAGCCATTCGCTTCAAAGTATTTGTTGCAGTATTTACAAACTGAAGGAGGTGCACGTTACTCCAGCCATTATAAAGGAGGCAAATGTTGCTTGTGCAAATAATTCAGCTACATCAACCTGAAAAAGCTAAGGCTTTGGGAGAAGGAAGGGTAAGATTTCCAGCTGCCTCCTTTCTTTCTAGCTGAAAGTTGGAGGTACAGGGGCAGAGCAAAGTGTACCTTATTCAGTCACCCAGAAAAAGACACCATTTGAACGCCTTCCTTGAATAGAAGACACACTTATAATAGCAATGTCAGGCACCAGAATGGCTGCTGCCAAATTGCTTTAGCCTTTCTGCATGAGCATCAAGACCAGCAATCTGTTAACCAGCCCATTTTCTATATTTTTTTTGTTGTTGCAGCAGCATGCTTTAATTTTAGAATACTGTTGCATCTAACAAGAAACAAACAGCTCTTGAGATATGTTTTAATGAAAAGAAAAAAAAAGTCTACGAAAGAAAAATCCCCCAATCCAGAAGAGCCAAATATTGGAAGGTGATGGGAAGATTAAGAAGAAATTGCCTGTTATGGAACTTCATTAAAGTCATTTATTAGCTTTGTAATGCCTAACAGTCTGCTGGCTCCAGAATTTTTTTCATACAAGGGGTGGATAAGGGAGCATTTCACTTTCATTTACATTCTTGATCCCTGCTGCTCTGTTTATAGCATTGATGCTATTCACACGGTCTTTGCAATATTAATTTTTAATTTATGATGCTCATTAGGAGACACTTAAAACAGGACAATTATCATTTATCTTGATATATTATTTACTAAGACTTGATGTCATGGTTAGGGACTTGTGATTAGTGGGAGGGGAATAGGAAACAGCTCTGAAAGGTGCTTTGCTGGAGGGACTAAGGCTTAGGAAGGAAGCATTTGTCACCACTGAAGGCCTGAAGTTCTGATGTCTAAGCAAAAGACTTGCAGCACCTAATCAAAACTTGGGGAGGAACCCTTGAAGGTGAGCCTGGGATGGTGCTTTAATGAACCTGAAGGATGATATTAATGAAACTCACTCGTAAACCACCAGCTCATCAATTATTCATCCTGCTATCATCCTGGTATTTTACTGTCTTCCCTCCATGTGATTACCTTTTCTTATTCCCTCTTACCTTCATTTTCGTTTTGTGGATTTGCTGACAGGTATGCCTGGTAGCAGTTCCTCCCCAGGAACAGGCAACTGCACAGTATTCACGGGAACAAGAAGGGTAGATTGTGCTCTTTGAGGCATTGGGATAAATGTACTGGGTTTATTCAGACTTAATAAACCACATCACTGACATGACAGCCCTGGATAACCTGATTTGTTAAAGACTACCATTAGTGGAAGCTCAGGATTGTCTATGCATTTGTTATTTTGTATTGTTTCATAAGTTATTGTGACACATTATCTATTTAGAAGTCTATATGATAAACCAGAAACTTGAAATAGTAGTGACCTACTAGGAATACACAGGGAGTACTCCTCCCTTCTTCCTTCAACCCCCCAAAACTGTCCCTCATGCAGCACTTCTGAGAATATCCCTGCATTCAGTCCCTGTGTTTCCAGGTTGTTTATCCTGTATGCTCGTGTAGGAGGGAAAGCAAATGGGATGTTTTGGAGCTTGATAATTGCAGCTCTGCATCTGAAACCAATTATTTTTAGCTCTGTTTGTTTGATTTAGTTATTTTTAGATTTCCTGAAAAGGGTTAGTATTTCTGTTTGACATCAAAGCAGGAACAATAAAGGACTAATTCTGTAACCTGTTCCCAGGACACTTGGCTTTCAATGTTTTGAACCATTGCAGAGCAGCAGTGGAGCTGTAGGCACAAGACCTACCTCAAGGACTGATACTGTCAAACATCTTTGAGTTGTACACACCATTCCTTGCTTCTGTTCTGTTGAAAACCTTGACAATGCAACTAATCTCAAAGGCTGTGTTGATAAACTGTATTTTCTTAGGGGAAAGGATAGCCAAGAGTTAGAAATTCTGTAATTTGGTACTTTTGACCTCTTATATTGTTGTTTTGTGTGGGGGTGTTTTTTTTGTGTTTATTTTCAGTTGGTTGGTCGGTCTTGTTGTGTTTTGTTTAATTTTGTTTTTGTTTGTTTTGTTTGTGTGTTTTTTGTTTATTTTTCTGTTTGGGTTTTTTTTCCTTCTACCTTCTGGAATTTGCAAGCTTGTATTTAGAATGTTTTTACCAAAAGGGGAAAACAAAAAATGGCATTGTGGGAAATCAGATACAACAGTCTATGATAACTTTTTCCAAGTAGTGTGATGAAGACAACGTGCAATGCTGTAAGCCAGTATTTATGCTATGGAACACCTTTCATCTTTGAGCCAATTTAAAAGCCTTGACAGATTGATCTGTGCAGCACCCCTGTGAGCAAGGTATGTAGGCACTGTTACCCCCTTTATGTTGTATCAGAACTTCATTAGGCCCTGGGATGTAAATGCAGAAGACATGGGAGGAAATATTCAGCTCACAAATCAATTGCTTATGTTATTTTGCACCCTGTTCTAGATTTAGATCCTCTCCTAAATGCTGTATAATGACAATTCCCTCCCTCTACTGGCAAGGCCAGCTCTTACCTCTGCTGTAAAGAATTGTTTGTGTTTTGAGTTGGTTGTATGCCAAATCCAATAAAATGTATGTGATGCTATTTTTTTGTTGTTAATTGTCAAAATATTGAGAATATTGTCAAAATATTCTTCCTAAGTTCTGATAGTTTGTGAACTAATTTAGGCATAATTTTGAAATCCACTAGCAGGATTGGGAGGTGTAAATCCTATGCTGTCATGTGACATGAGAACTGAGAGCAGTAGCCTGACCCACATCTGAATGAGGTGATGCCTCTCCATGTCAAACTGCCAGCCCACACAGGAACCACCTTGTCTCCTGGAAACCAGAGATCTGTGCTGGCATGGTGTGCTCCTGGGCTTACTGTGACAGAGCAGGGGGATGAGGAGACACGCATTGTGACGTTCACATAGGGATAAATGGTTTCCTCATGGTCCTAGGTTGGCTCTGTGTAACCAGGCACCAGGTCTCAGCCAGACCTTCTGCAAATGAGTGTTAAATTCAAATCATTGAGACACCCTAGACTTTTCTACCCATTTGAACAGGTTATACAGGGCTTCATTCATCACCTCTAAAGAACATTTCTGGATTAGTCTTACATCTTTCCAACCAAACCCTACCTTTGCTGCTCTGGTAATTTAATGTTGGAGTTGCAATTTACTATAAACCTTCTTAGCAGGCAAGTAATCAACTTAACAGAGTTTATTGCACAAGCAGCTGTTCTGCAATCTAATATTTTTTTTTACCTGTTATTTGCAGCTGCAGAACAGGATAAATCCCCATTAGTTCCAGTCTCCCTGCCTGATAAACAATCTCATCTCTGCCATGTTCTGATTTTGATAACTTTCAAAATCTGGGTTCTTTGGTCTATGAAGCACATAAATTGAACAAAATAGCTTGGAATGAAGCATGGCTGCTTAGCTTCTCTGCTGTTTTACATGCCAGAGTCTTAGGATTTTTATGGCATATTAGTAACTTTTTTTTTTTTGGTTCGATTTGTGGTTGCTTGTTTGGTTTGGTTAATTTATACTTTTTTTGAGTTCACCTACTTTTGGTTGTGATTAACATAATTACTGATATTTCTAACACAATAGGAAGAATCACCCCAGGTGTTTATAGCATTTCAAAAAAGGCACAGCAACAAGCTGAGGTGAATAGGTGTGTTCCTTCTAGAGACAGTGTGGGTTGTATTCTCTTGCAGTAACAACATCCAGGCTTTTAAACCACAATCTTATTTCCCTAAAGCTTTCTTTGTGATAACATTTGGCTTTTTCAGCTTTCATTGAAGATTGCAAGGGGGAAAACTTGGTAGTGTGTGTGTCACCAAGTAGCATGGGACAGCTCTTTTAATGCAGGCCCTTTATAATCTTTGTAAGGTCATGTAACTTCTCTGATTTTTGCCTAGGGATAACTTTTCCTTTATTTTAACATATTTCCTTTTGTCTGGTTTGGCCAGTAATTGACTTTGTCCTTTTTTCATTTATTTCTCTGCCTCCTGGTTGCAGCATCTTCTCCCTGGAGTCTCAGGTTAGAAGTTTTCCCTTTTGTGAAACCATGACAGGTGCCTAATTGAATGATGAATGTCCCTTTATTACTCTGTAATTGAACTGCCAGCTTTTTGATTGGTTTGTAGAGATGCTCCACTCCTCATCAAGCACTGCGGGGGGCTCGGGGGCTGGCAGGCTGGGCCTACCCTCCATCTGTCTAATCACATCTCTCCCCTACTTGGGTTTTGGGTGGGGAGGGAGCTCGGGGGAGGAAAGTCATAATAAATTATGCTAATTCGTCGTGGCTGTGACAATGCGAATATCGCATTGTTACGTTCATGGTGGCGGCAAATGCGAGAAGATGTTTTGTTGTTGTGGCTGCCTGGCATGACAGGCTCTGGATGAAGATTAATGGCCCTCACCTGAGTGACAGAGCAGGGGATTGTGGGGCAGAGAGGGTCATTCATCATACTCTGACAGGTGTCATTCATAGCGACAGCCGCACCACTATCGCCCAGCTAGCAGTTCCATTTTTCTGCCAGTTAAGCAAGGAGTTTAATAACATCCCCAGAATTAAAACTCATTCTTTGTAGCAGGTCTGACAGCTGAAAATAAGAAAATCAATTCTTCACATGTTATAGCCCAGTTAACTGACTAGGGCTTTGACTGTAATTTAGTCTTTGGGCTGAATTTCAAGTAGGGTGCTTTTGTAAGACATCATCTATTAAAATTTACCAATAGCACTAACTTCGCTGTTATTATTGTGGCTGGATTAAAATGAAGCCTTTAATAGTGGATGTCATCTTCATTTGGTGTAAGCTCAAGTGCAGACGGCTCTGGTGGGGGATATTCCACTTCATCCTCATTAGTGATGTTTATAGTTTCCCTCTTCATTAATATTGATCCCTTAAACTACAGAGGAAAACAAGACAGACACTAATTTGAACCATTTTGTATCATTAAACTGTTTGGATTTCTTGGTTTCAGTCATTGTGCTGAACTGAATAAAATATTTCAGAAATAAAAGGAAGAGACAATACAGACTTCTGGCAGCCTCTTGCTACTCTTGGTGGGAAGAGACAGGTTAGCATTAGAGCCCTGTGCATCAGCATAGGGCTGGCTAATCCTGGAGAAAGCTTGGAAATAGCCCTTGAGAAACCAGCTCTGAAATAACGACCTTAATATGTGTTTAATATCTCAGCTAGTGAAGCCAGGATGCAAATGTTTGTTGCTGGTTTCGTTCAACTCATTAAAGATGTTGTAGCACAGGGGCAGGCATGAATAGCTGAAAGCTCCTCTGTGGAGACAAATGAGAAGGCAGATTGATGTGTGTCGGTCTAATTTAGGAGGTTTTTTTTGAATGATCAATGTGATGCCACTATGAGAAATGTAACCAGGATCCAAAGAAGTGTGAGACTATGTATTTCTAGTAGACCTGGAAGCATTATTGCTGGTGTATAAGGCTGGAAGGGGACTATGGCTATAGCAATGTGTGTGTTTTGGGTCAGCGTAATTGAGCGAGATTAATTCAGCCCGGAATAAGCGCTGAGAACCGGCCACTCAGGTGATCGGGAGAATGTAGAGCTGTCTTGCAAAGAAACAACAAAGGACCCGGCTTGTTTGGACTAGCAAAATGAGAGCTGGTTTGACTGTGACTGCTCTCTACAAATACTTCAGGGGAGGTAAATGCAGGGAGTTGAGGGGAATGGAGTCCTGATGCAATAGCCCAGGGCATTGCTTCCAGTCCTTTGTTCTTATAAAGCAACAATAATTTGTCTCTGTATTGATAATAAATCAAGAACTGTGAGAGAAGTTGTTTGTGTAATTCTTGGTCCCACTGAAGCTGTTCAGGTTGAAGCGAAGGAAAGATTTTGTTTGGCAATGGTGGAGGAGGACAGGAATTATCACAAGCTGGGAAATCTATTTTTGTGTCTGTTGCAAGTGGAGAGGAAGAACAGGACAGCCAGGCTCCTCCACAGACACCTCATTTAGGTACATGGAATTACATGGGAGAAGTTTGTACTCCTCAATTAAATGTGGGTAAGGAGTTCAGTCCTAATTGTGTTTTATGGAGAGCACATTAAGATCTTGTAAATTTTTCCCTCTGCTCAATATTGAAGGTTATATTTTGTTCTGTGGAGACCATACTGCTTTGAAAGAAGAAATATGCCTCTTTGTGTTGGTTGTTAGTGATCTGTGTTATGTTAGCATTATGAATTAATTGTATTTAAATAAAAACTGTAGAGGCAATCTGTGTCCATATGTGTAGAAAAGCAATTTGACTATACCAAATACTAGACAAGAACATTTTGCAAATCTTTGGTCTTGGATAGTTCTGTATCTGTGGTGTTTCTTACCAGCACAAAAAAAGAAAGCATCATCCTGTTTTGTTTTTTGCTGCTAGGTGTCGGTGCCAGTGTTGTACAGCTGAAGAGGGTGAAAGGAGCACTCATGGCTTAACAAATAGCCAGTGTTTATTTACAGGATAAAAACACTTTCAATGCTTTATTTCTGCGTTAGTTATGTTATTCTGAAATTATTAATAAAGGAAGTAATCTCTTGTTCCTGCAGATTATTGCAGGGTTTTTTGCACTTCAAGCATTAAATGATAGAATACCATGGGGCAGCTATTGCTTTGCAAGAAAAATATTGTGTGGATAGTGCTGCATGTGCATATTGGGGTGAAAAAATATCAGTGACCAAGAATCAAATATAATGCAATGTTGGAGACTTACCTGTCTGGCATGTAAAAATAAAATAGACCATTGGGTTATCTTTGGTTCTAGTTTCAAACTGTATTGGAAGGGAAAGATCAACACTGTAGCTTTAGTGACATGGTAAGTTAGTAATAAATTTGAATTGTTTGTGGGGAAGGTTTAACTGTGCCTCCAAAGTCATTCTTGTTCTGAATATTTTTATGTACCTGCATACTCCGAATAAAGAGAAAAACAGATAAAAGAAATAGATGTTTTCTAGCAGATGATTATTCTAGTCTTCTGTATTGCTCATAGAAATGAGCTGTTTTAAAAACATCTGAGTCACTATTATTTGGAAAGGAAGCCTTTTCATTAAAGGCAAGTTTTTCATAAGGCAACTCTAAACAAAACAATAGTTATGGACCTAAAGGAAAATACCCTATTCATTTCTATTCCATTTAATCGAGAAATATGATTAAAATATTCATCTTACCTCACTAATGTAAATGCTTCTGTGTTAAATTATTTCAATTTTTCCCTTCTTAATTTGGCTGGGTGGGCCTGCATTCCAGACATATTCAATGAGATTACACACAAAAAAAATAAAAGGCTAGCCTGGTAGTTAGAAATACCTGCTTTTGGAAATAAATTGACAAATTTATTTTTTTTTTTGAAGCTGCAACTATAATTTGTTCACCTGTCCTTCCCCATCTTTAAAGACATCAGCATTATAATCTGATGACAAATGGTTGCTCTGGAATTTCAATATATTGGTATTTTAGAACAATTTATGTGCTCAGAGGCAGCTGATGATCTGTTAAGATGACACTGCAGAATCTTTAAGGAGTTTTATCCCAGCTGAAAGTGACCATTTTGGTTTTGTGCTTTCTGAGGTAAAATTCCATAGAAGTAGTTCTTAAAATACTGATTGTGATTGCCAAGCTTAGTCAATCACAAGTAACATTTTTCTTTTATGATCTATATGTTAATCAGTTTCTCCAAGACTGGTAATAACTAAAGAGCAGTGGAAAGTTTTTGGACGCTTCCTAGAAGCATGAATTGAAGGCAGGGTGCTAACAAGGAGAAATGGGAAACACGAGACTGGAAAGCTGCTGGGGGAAGGAGTGACTACTATTAGTAAAACAGGTTTAATGAAAACCTGACTATTTGTGTAATTTAACAGCAAAAATTAACAATGCATAGAACTTGCTATGCAACATCATCAAATAGGACAAGATGCCTAATTCCAGTTTAGGAAGTGCTGACATTGGTGAATTGTAAGGCAGAGATGAAATCAACACCCTGTTCTGTGTTCCCTCAGATAAGCTGGCCTAGTTATCTTAAGACATAAGAATGTATTAACCAGTGCAAATAAAAATAGCAGAAGGAGTGTTAAAGTAGTGTCTGCTTAGCTGACTACATTTTCTGTTCTAATTATTTTCACTAAGCCTCTTCTAAAACCACTGCTGATAGTTCATTCTCTTGAATGGTTTGATTTTTTTAACTCTCCATGAGCACTTGCACCTTTATGTTTTATCTATCTTCTGGCTAATTACATCTGTATGGAAATATCAGTGATGGTTTTGGTGTTCCAGGAGGTTCTTATGTTACTTGAACCAAATGAAATGGATTTCTAGAGTGTGGCCAAGTGTCTGGCTTAGGGTGGAGGTGCCTATTAGAGAGCCTTGAATAAATTAAATGTCATAGGTGTTTAAAGTGAATTTCCTCTTTCTTCCCAATCTTCCCCAAGGTTACTAACCTGTCCAGATGAAAACTCCTTCCATACTGAGATGCCATAATGGAAAATCTTGACTGTTTTAGACTCCTTGACTCTATCTTGTACTATATCCCCTCATTGCTATGCAGTTCGAGGAGAAGAATCCTCTGATCCTTCTAAAATGAACAAAGTCAACCAACATAGCCAAATGGGCTGATTTTTAATTTTAGCATTAGATATTGACTATTGTCAGCTTTTTTTTTTATGGTTATAAAAAAGGGATTTATTGTGTAAGAGATGCTTTTGTCCAAGTTAGCTTCAGATGCATAATCACTGATGAAAGTGTAAAGGAAAGTATTTCAAGTTGACATTAAGTGTAGATCTTGAAGCAGTGAGAGCTCGACTTAGAGGAGGTTATGTAGGCAGTGTGATTGTAGAAGGCTCAATTACAGTAGGAGTTAATTTGATAGGGATCATAGACCTACACTGTAGCCAATTAGTAGGATGGAACAGGAGTACACACAACAAAAGGGCTTGATAATAAGTGAAGTGCTTAGGAACAGAAGCCAAATGAAAATGAACTGAAAGGCTGTGATCCAAAAATCCATGGTCATGAGAACATGGGGTGGCCTCCAAATTGATGATTATTGAGTTTATCACAAGGTACATTGGGTCAAATACCCAGAAATTTCATAAACAGGAAACTGCATGGAGAAAAAGGTGATTTGGAAAAGGAGGAAAATTATAATCTGATTTGGTAGCAGTTCTCTTGGATCTCCAAAGATAGCATATAGGCTTATATTACATAAAATCACAGAATGTTAGGGGTTGGAAGGGACCTAGAAGATCATCTAGTCCAACCTCCCTGCCAGAGCAGGATCACCTA
>JANHGL010002077.1:85219-96940 GCA_024611195.1 Ceyx melanurus
TATATATATATATATATATATATATATATTAAAGTTATGTATAGCTGAAGTTTTCTAGGGTTCTTCACTTATGTCTGTTCCAGATTTATCAGTATCTTTGGCAGCATCTTGGCTGTATCCATTGGCTCTCTGAATGCATAGCACATACATGAAGAAGTACAAGGCTTAGGATGTGTGTGTGGGGGCTGTGCATGTGTGTAGCTGTGCATGCAAATTACACAAGGAGACAGTTTCCTCTTAGTTTCACTTTGCAGCTTCTGATGTTTACTGTGACAAATTTCTGTAAGAAGGGATTTTATATGCTGATTTATTTGTGAGGCCAACTGTATGACAATAATATATTGCTTTTTTTTTAATTTATTTTTTAGTGGACTGCTTTTGGGACTTTTTAAAGAGATCCTGACCTAGATGGGTGAAATTAAATGAGCCATGTCTCATAGTTATTTGAAATTACCAAAAGCTTTTGTTTTATCTGAATGGTATAAAACTATAGGAGGAAGATGAAATTCAGTGCTCCTGCTGCAATCTGACAAACACATGGAACACAATTGCTTTTAGTAGCGGTGTTTACAAGGTGCAAAGATGTCAGTGTACTGGGTAGAGAGACGAGGGTTTACAGCTTGGTGAAAGCGATATTCCCTATGATATAAATGTTAGCAAGGAGCACCATAATAAAATAAAACTAACAAAAGACCAACAAAATACTAATCTTCTAATTGTGGCAAATAAATGAGCTAAAAAAACCCAAAACCCAAACTCCAGAACTAGAAAAGTTATTTTAAGTAGCTTGACAAATACAGCATTTTGTCATGTTACTGTTTTCTTTGTCAGTATATATGTTTAGTGTGCAAAGATACTATTTACATGATTTTTCTTTCTCATGCACCAAGAGAAATCAGAAGCACTATGTAAGCAGGTGTTTCTGGCTATGCAAATTTCATCTCTTTAAAAGAATTCCCTTGATTCCCGCTCTGTTTGGTGACATGTTAGCCCATATCACAGCTGTAGAAAAGTCCAAACATGGGGCTGAAATCTATGGATTGACTCTGTTAGTGGAACTGTTCTGAGCACTCATTCCCTAAGACTCACAGCTTCTCTTTCTTGGAGTCTTGTAACAGTTCAGAGTTCAGTAGTATTTTCAGAAAGCTTTATTGTGAAGCTGAAGTTTAGTAATTGACACCAATAACATAACAACATTAAGTCATAGAATGCTTAGGGCCTCCAAAGGTCATCTAGTCCAGCCCCCCTGCAGTGAGCAGGGACACCCTCAACTAGATCATCCACCTTTTTTTTTTTTTTCTTTATAGTGGATAAGGCAGTCTGCTTGTAAATATGTTAAAGGAAAGATAACATGTAGGTGGCAGAAGAATTATGCTACAATTTTAACAGCTAATAAATCTTTATTTAAGCAAGGGACCGCTAAAATTTAATTAGGCATATAAAAGCAGAGATCATTCTGAGGGTAAAAATATGCCAATTCTCACAAGAAAATACATGCTTCATGGAAAAAGAATAAGTCAAAGAGTACTCTTCAGTTACTATGCCAAGAGAAAGGCTTTCATTAAGGTTGCAGGGGTCTAAGTTGAAAAAATGAGAAAAAAGAAAAGATTTATTTTTTTCAGGCTTTGTAAGAAAGCATAAAAACTCTTTTGTTTAGTAGCAATGTTGCCTGCTCTGCTTGCTGGCATTACTGCCAATACAACATCTCTCTGCTTCCTAAAGGACACCCCTTTGGAAATACCATCTCACAACACAGTTGCTCGTGCTCTGCAGCCAGGCCTTTGTAATTCAGTCAATCAAAGCCTTTTTTAGTATTATCTGCAATGCCTTAGAGAGGGGTGCTGCTCATATAAACCTTTGTGCACATCGTGAAATAAATTGTGAGTGGCATGAAAAGTCAGACTAAGTCATTTTGGAAGATGAAAATGACATTGGACAACACATTGCTCTTGGCGGGTTTGCTCATGTGCCGGCCAGTATGCTTAGTAAGTAGTAGGGAAAACAGGAATTCCTGATTTCAACATGCCATATAAGTTAACAGAATGGTAGGGGTTGCACATGATCCCATCCAGGAGGTTTTGAAAGTCTCCAGATGAGCCAGCGTCTCTGGGCAGGATGTTCCAGGCTCTGTCACCCTCACAGGAAAGTTGCTTCTCTGGTTAGTGTGGTGCCAACAGTGCCATGAAAGTAAAGCATCACTTTTTGGCTCTGCATTACCAACATCTGCAAAGAAAAATCCTTGAGATCTTATATTCTTAATCTTTTGTGGGGAGAAAAAACAACAGCCCAAAAAGCTAAAGCTATACGGCCTATTAAAGGATCTCTTGAATGTACAAATCTGTATGAAGTTAGGAGCAAAATCTCTCTACATTGCATTTTTCCCTGAATCCTGTCGCTCTTGTAGAAGTTGCCCTGAGTTTTACTGCAACCCAAGCTGAACACCCAGGCAGTGCTGGCTACTCCACTGCTGTCTGTGTGCGTAGCAAACCCTGCTTTCTGCACAGAAGCACAGTTGATTGGTCAGTGAGCTGCAGTTGTGGAGGTTGTTACACAGATTGTTCACTTAGCTGTGAGTGTTGAAGAGTCTGTGGAGAGACTATAGAGGCTGCTTTTGTATCACCTCAGATAAAAGTCTCCTCACTTGGATGTACTGATACCTGAAATGCTGTCACAGGGCAAAGCTTTGTACGGTGGCGTGCAGAGCTGACCTCGGGGGCTTTCCTTGCTTTCATAACAGAATTATTAAATAATGAACAGTCTTTGATTTTGCCTAGCTAGGACATAGTCTTTATTTGACCTTTCCTGTTCTTCCTGTTAAACTAGCCCCTAAGCCTTCTGAACCTTCTCATAGCCAACATGAGGTGCTCCAAGGAGTCTAGACACAGCTATGTGGTGTTAACACATTGTCTGGGTAAATGGCCAGATCTATACTGGAGGTCCTGAAGAGTAGCTTATACAAATATCTGTAAGAAGCAACATGGTGCAGTTTGTCCTGCTTTAAGGGCAGGAGATACAATGTAAATTACCTTTTAATTAATGTCCCCGTGTTTTCTATGTTTGTTCCCAGATGATTTTTACATAAATCAGACTCTTAATAGAATATATTTTAAGCCTGTGTTTTGCCAAGTGAGTGTGTATGTTATCAAAAAGGCCTTCTCATCAAGGGATATGTTTTGTGTTGCTGGTCATTCATCTTTTTTTTTTGTCACAAAACATGACACAACTCAGCAAACCTCACTCTGTGGGGCAGACCCTTTTAAATGACACATTCTGTACGCTCCAGGCAAGAGTAGTCACAGCTTGGCTAAGGAGGGTGTCTCTCATGTCTCAGTTTCAACATTCATTTGCTCTGGCAAGAGTACTGGATATAACACTGAGTTACAGTTGAATAAGAAACTGAACTTGTGATAGGATCTGAACACTTTTGGTTTGAGTTGAACATGTATGTTCTGGGATTTGCCTTCTTTGTAGCTAAAAGAGACAGCATTTTCATATTCATATCAATCCAGTGCTTCCAGTTTTCTGAGAAATGGAGGAATGTTAATAGTGATACTTGTGCATGTAGCATGCAAGTTTACATGTAAAATACCAGTTTTTGTTTTCATCTGTGTTGACTTTGGAAGGTAGACCTTCAATGGCTGGGGTGTTCTGTTTACAATTTTGATCATTAAGGTATGGACATAGATCAGTTGGCAGCAGAAAAACTTTGGTCTCTAATGTTCTTACAATGTAATGTAAATAGACTTCTGTTATCATTGATGCAAGACCAAAGCAGATATCTGGAACCAAATGTATTGGACAAAAAGCATCACCTTCTGTTCCATTCAGATGATCCCATAGTGGCCTGCTAGACAGATGGTTTGGTTATGACATGGTGAACTGCAAAGATTTTTGTTCCTCTAAAGTAATTGTTTGTACCAATCACAGGCTTTGTATGCATAAAATTCCAGCCAGGTGTTGGAAAGGGAAATGAGTCATGTCACCATGAGTCACTGACTTTGCTGGGAACTGTGGCAATACCTATGGTGGTTGACAGTGGGACATATCAATGGGAGTAGAGGAATAGTGGTGGCTTCCTTTGGAGCATGTCCATTATGTTTAGAGATCTATTCTGTTGTTGTTGCTGATTTACTGAAGCTTCAGCCTGAATTGTTCAGTGTTTGAACCATAAACTTTGGGATCTAACATACTTGAGACTTATCCAAAGTAGCCAGTTTTTGTGCTACCTCCTATTTCTCTTTCCTCATACCCAGCATGTTCTGCACATCTTTCGTGTTCTTCCTCTGCTCATATCCGTAGCTGAAAATTACTCCTGTATATGTTCTTCACTTACCACGAGGAGGGCAATGAGAAAATGCATCTCACAGGTTTTAACACAGACATATCCTGCAAAGCAGGGGGGAGATTTCATTGGAGAATCTAGGTAGCTGTGGCTGTCAGTGGCCATGCAGTGCCTGACAGATCAGAAAGTATTTCAACACCTTCCAGAAAAAGATGTCTGCAAGAAATCTGGGAGAGTAGCTGAGGAGAAACTACTACCAGACTAGCAGAGGGGTAACTAAGGTTAGAGATTATGTTTGTTAGAATTTTATGTAGCTCTGGGAAAGATCTGTGCAATCTGAGCCTGGAAGAAAATTATAGTTAGCTGCAGGTGGAGTATTGGAAATCCAGGACTGGGCCATTAAAATTCATGCCAGAAAGCAGGGAAGAACCATCAGGGAAGAAGGCTGGAATAGGAAAGGTGGCTTGTGGGAGAGCTGGAAGGGGAATGCAGAGCTGTCATGAGGAAGACCAGGGCATAGAGTGAAGCCTAAGGCTGGTTGCAGTCCTAAGGACTGTATAAGATAAATGGTGAGAGCAGCAAGTGTTTCGTAACTTTCAGTTCTGAATCCCAGAGCATCTCAGTCTTCTGGGATAAGTCCACTTTCTGCTGGGATGAGATCCAAGAACACTCAGAAAAACCCCACTGATGAAGTGCAGTGGCATGCCTGGGCACACAGGATGTTTCCTCCAAGTGTGCCACCCCAGGAACCAGGACTGCCCAATGAGATGGAATAAGGATGTCCATCCGTTCGTTCCCTGGTCCCCAGCATGGGGGAAACATACATGTTGTTCTTCCAACCACTTTCACACTAGACACCAGTGTTATTTCCTGGCTGAATGATTTCCAGGCCCTGTTCTTCTTCCAGCAGTGTACAGCCAGTGCTAAGCAGCAGAGACAAAGCATGGACTGGAACTGCGTGGAAACATCGTCAGATTAGCAATGTGTTCTGGGCCTGGTTTTAAATAATTACCTCCTGCTTTCAAACAAATTGCGAGCAGATCCACAGCAGAGGCAAAGCCATTGTAAGTAAAGCCAAGGCTCTCTCTTGATAGTGGCACTTGGAAGGATCAGATCCCCCTGTTCCTCTTTGGCCTACAGCTTTGAAACGCTATTTTTTTGCACTTCTCTCTTTTTAGAAGTGAAACTGTGAAAAGGTTACATGTCCTGAGAACAAACCAGAATCTAAAAATAGGAGTAAAAAAAAAACCCAACCAAACAAGCAACACTAGTTGTTTAGATTTTGTGAACCATGGATTGTAGCCCATCCCCTTTAGCTGATGGCCCCTGCTGACTAACAGACAGGCACGGGATCCTGTCTTCCCCCTCCCTCCCTCCCTCCAAAGTCTGCTGCTGCCACTTCTCTTGCAGAGGACAGCCAGCATAAAGGATGAAAGCTGAGAGGGAGATGTGACTCTAGTGCAGTAATACGATCCCTTTACAAGTCTATTTAATGAAAACTTCTTCCCTTTTCTTGCGCTAACACAAGGGAAATTGTTTGTTGCACATGTTGTATTTAGATACAGGAACAAGGAAGGACAGTGTCTTACTAACATTTAAAAATCAAAGAGGTTAGAGACTAATCCAGCCTTTTATTAATCCATCAGTAAATAGAATCTTACTATTTATGTGACACTAATAACTGTTTGAGGGGATAGCTGCTTTTTTTTTTTTTTTTTGTTAACCCTTGTGCTACAGAGAAGCAGTAACTGACTTAGAAAAAGCCCTAAGCCGGCATATGTAGCCCCTGTTTATATAGTTCAAATGTCATTTTCTTTTCTGCCTTGTCTGCAAAAAATAAACAGAATGAGAAAAATGTGTCAGTAACAACATTTTGCAACTTGGAAAAAAAATAATATTTCAATTACTAGTAAACTTAACCCCATGGCACACTCTCCCTCTCCCCCCACTCCAATTGAATTTTACATGTTTCTGGCTTTTGTTGCATACAGCTGTGTTATAGCGTAAAACAACTAATGCTTTTCTTTCAGATTATGTTTTTTTTAAATATAATTTTCGTTTACAGGCACTATTAGTTGTTTGAACACAATCTTGCAGCACATTTTCCTGTTTTAATTTATCCGCAGAATACATAAATATAGGTTTCATACCAAGAATTTCTATTCTGAATTGTATTTGAGGAATGCTTTTAAAGCAAACATGGAGCAAAGTGTTTAAGATGTGCTCATCCAGTTTATATAGAACTGGAAAGAAAATTTACTGCTTCAGAGTTTTATACTTGCTAGGAAAACACTTGGTTTTCTGGCTGTTCATATGTCGGGCGCTAGTTTATGTATTGTGTGTAGCTACTGTCATCTCAGTGTATCACTGCTGCTTCAAATTCTTTGTGCTGATTTGGAATTCAGGGAAACTCTGTGAAAAATCCACACCTAATAAAAAATAGAGGCTTGTAGTACAATAACCAGCCGTCATCAAAATCGTAGCTGACCAGGCTGTGTCATTTTTCAATGCTGAGCAGGAGTAAAATCTCGAAGACTCGTTTAATTTAGGAAGCTCATCCCGGCGATTAAAGCTCCGCGTTTGGGGCACTTTGCTGGTGCTAATGGTACGGGAAGGCAGAAAGGTCTGAGACGTCGCAGCCCAGCAGGGGGTAGCCAAACACTGGTAACTAAGAAGGCCTCCAACTTTGAAGTATCCTTCATTATAAGGGCAGCGATAGAGAGCAAGCGCTCTCTAAACAGATTTTTGCTTCCTGAAGGCTTGGGTTATTTACCCTGATAGAGAGAGAGAGAGAGATGGTGCTCTCTCTGCTAGGAAGCCACAGCACAGGAGTACACGATGCAGAATAATGTGCTTTTTTTTTTTTTTTTTTTTTTGACTCTGTGTTGAGGTTTTAGATTGTTCAGGTGAGCATTCCCCAGCTAAATCCTTGGAAGGCAAACAGGAGGGGAAACTGTTGTTTTCTGAATAACTACTGTATTTCTGGAAGCATTCACATTTCTTGGCACAGAATAAATTATTAAAAAAAAATTATTTTTTTTCTTCCTTAAAGCTTCTTGCCAAACGTGTATATAATTTGCTATGCCTATGGAGTTGCATCTCTAAGTGAGGAAGCTACGCTTTCCAAACACAGACTGGCAGCTGGCAAACATAAAATATCTCGATGTTGGCAAAGTCCCACAAAAAAATTAGACACCTGGTTTTGAAAAATCCAAAGCTTAGTCTTCATTTAATATAAAGCAACTGATCTTGAGCCTATGCTCACTTGTCACTGCTGAGAACCTGGTCACACTGCCCTGTTCCACAGCTTAATCTGCCTGGGGATGGAAAATGAAAGTGTGTGTCCTGCTACCTCTCCTTGCCTGGAAAAATGTTGGAGAATATTTCTCCTTTCTCCCCCATCTCTGACAAAATAATAGGACTTGACTGCTGAGCTGACATCCTGCAGATTGCAGGGTTGTAGGTACTTCTGTTTAAAAACTTGTCTGCCCTTCCCTTGGTTTGCACCATGGCTGTCCGGCTTAGAGCAAGAGTCTGTCTTGCTAGGCACTTTATCACCCAGACTTTCCGCTCACATGTGGCACAGTGGCAGTCCCAGAAAGGAGTATTTGTGTGGGATTTTATTTCACAGGGTTCAGAAGGCTTGAATGACTTATTAAAGTTCCTAAAGACACCAGTTTTTGCTCTGTTTGGATACCCCAACTGGTGGGCCTCTCCTCAGGCTGGCATTGCAGCAACCTCGCAAAATGCACCTGGTCAGTGTGGCTGTGCCACAGTCCATCACTTGTCTTAGCCTCTGCTCTGTGTGACTTTGGCCTAGCCTTTGTTTCTGGCCTCTGCTCCATCTCCCTCCCATTGCTGGCAAGGCTCTGCCTGCACTGCTTGTGTGCTCCAGCCACGGCCAGAGCTACTGAGGCTCTAGAGATGGGGTCCGTTCAAGTTTTGACTTGACAGCTGGATGTGGGGGGAGAGTTTCAGCCTTTGGAGAAGGTGGAGGAAGAAGTGCCCGCGGGAGCTGCAGCGTCTGCCAGGAGCAAGAGGCCCCCAGGGAGAGGACTGTTTCCTGCTGAGTCTCCTCTTGCTCCAGGGAGAATTAGCAGGAAAAGGCACCCCTGATCTCCAGAGCTGCTGTGCTCTGAAATGTCATTGCTTCCTTGTGAAGAGTTTTTGTGCTGTGTCCATTCTTGATGCACTATGGTATTTTTTTGGCCACTGTCATTGAGGAAGATGCAAATGCTTGCAGTCATTCTTTTCTTAAAAGAAAGATGTTCCTGGCTGCTCAGGTTTAGGAAGTAGCATGCCTACCCTTTTATATATATATCTGTATAGGCATGTAAGATATATAGATTTTTTTATTTTTTTTTTTAAGAAGCCAGTCTTGGAGGGAGGGAATGCAGCTGTTGGATATAAAAACCCCTCAAATTCCCATAGCCCATACTCACCTAGTTGCCACCTACTCCAGGCCGCTCCTGTGTTGCTTTCCTTTGTTCTGTTTTCCTCAGTGCAATGAACCCTTACGTTATGAGTTTCTGCTGTAGTTTTAACCTCTAATATGCAACCATTACAGCTTATCTCGTCTCCTAAATTACTCTAAAATCCAATTATAAAATCCTCTTTCCCTCAATAGCACACAACTTGCCACATTACTGAAATGCTGGGTAGCTCTTTTGTTTTTCTAAATTAATAATAACTACCATTTTCCGTCTGCTCTTAGTATGGAAGTCTTTTATATTACTGTGCTGCTTTCCCATAATACATATTATGGTTCTTTTTATATGCTAGTTACGTTTGGAAAAAAAAAGAGAAAGGTTTTGAAAAGATGTGCCAGTCAACTTCTGTGTATCAAAATATGACAATGAAAATCCTTAGTGAAAATTTAGGCAGAAAATTCCTAATAGTAATGTATCCTGCCAAAGGAAAATGGCAACTCATCACCAGCGGGTCCTTTATTCTGTACAGAACGGGTTTTATTTCAAACCAGTTTCTAATTGTTTCAAAATAAAGGTCCTGAGGTAACATGTCAGAAGAAATGCAACAGGGCAAATTATAAGCTCTATATGCAAAGTATTCAGAAATATTTGTGTATTGCCAGTATGGCTTGGGGATTTCTAGTAGGCTTTGTTCTTGCTCTTTAAAAAGTCAAATGAAAAAATAGGCATGATTTGCTTTGAAAGCTTATTAAGTATATATCCTGAGTTCCCAGATTTTCCTTTTTCAAAATGCAACAGTGACCATATTAACAGTACAAGCACTGATTGTGTCCTGGCACTAAATCTTTTGCTCTTAGAATATTAACAATGTTGATAAAACTGCTAGCCTGTTTTTAATAAACTGTCTAGTACTGGAAACAGTTCCTGAAGCCCAGTGTGAAGATCTAATGATAAAGGGGATGCAGTGGAAATAAAGATGCTCCATGCCAGCATGAAGGGCTTGATGAGCTTTACCAGGAGGGCATGATAATCAATAACATAATCACATGTCCACATACACACACAGATATAAATGTTCACTTACACAATCCACAAAGGAAGGAGAGCATAGAAACGTAAGAAGGTTTACCAAGGGAAGACTTGTTTGTAGTGGCCACCAAAATGTGTTCTCACCAAAATCAGTCCTCTACCCTACAACAAATTAAAGAGAAGTATCTAGTAGGAGAGTCTTGCCCAGTTGTAAGACAGAAGACTACTAAAGAGTACACTGGAACCATGGGCTTGGCTAGATTCCATGCTGGAAGAAAGTCACTTGGACCATTATTCTAGCCAGGTATAATTGTGTGTCCTAGTCCCCTGACCTCACAGGAACTTCTTTCTGCCTTATTTGTAGTAAATATACCTAAGGATGTTAACATATATACTTAAGGGTTAGAGTGTTGATACTCTACACTTGTATTCCACCCATCCTATTTAATTGGACTTCAGCACTATAAAAGGGCCTCAGATTATGATTTCTGAAGGGAAATGCTTGGATTGTCCACCAGTAAAATGAATGGCAAAACTCCAACTAGCCCCAGCAGTAGCTGTTGGGACCCCAGCTCAGCTCCCTTTGGTTGAATCATCTGCACAGCCCCATCCTCCTTCCTAAGAGTTGACTGAAGAATGTTGAAACATGTTGATGTTCAGCTTTCTGGGCTAATAAATTCTTGCTTGGTGTGCTACAGCTCTCATGTGATTGTGCTAACGTTATCCTCTTGAGGTTTTTTGGGTTTTTTTAATTGTACCTGCGTCATAAGTGCTTGCTTCTTTGAGCTTGGGAAATATTTCACTTTATTCATCATGACCTAAAGTAAATTAACCCATATCAGCAAAGAGTTAGAAGCCATTGAATATATATGTATATTTTAAATTGAAGTTCAAGGTAACATTTGAATGAATAATTATTAAGTGTTTTGCTAAATGCTGACATATATGACAGCAATCATACATTAGTACAAATGCTTTTCTGTTTTGAATGGCTCATTAGTTGCTTTGTAGGACTGTACTGGTTTTTTAAGATTCAGATTCAAAATCTCTCCTGATTTCTGCTGTTTGGTTTTTGGCAGTGAGCCAAGTGCAGATATGCATAATATTTCACTGTTAGACCTTGCAAACAGAATATCCTGCTGTGCTAAAGAAAACATTGTGTTTCTTACCACATGAAAATAATCCATCACTTTTCAATCAGCACACATGCATACACTGGCACACACACACACACACACACACACACACCCTCTACCTGTTTTTTCCATCAGATTCCAGAAAAAAATTAATGGCTCTGATGTGAAGGTTGGACTCTTTGTACATGATCCATTAAAGTACAAACTAATCAAAATATATCTAGCAACTGATTTGCAAAGCAATGTGGAGCCAGAGGCAAGCTGAGGAAGACCTCTCTGACCTTGTCCAAGTAGTAGTGTCTTTTTGTTTGTTTTAAATGTTATGTGGAAAGTAAGAGCACAAGTGTAAGACAACCTGGAATATCCCTTTGCACGGCTCACCATTGCTACATAGAATGCATCATATATAGAAAGGCAAAAAAAGCCTACATATCATATAACCTGCAAAATAACCATGGCCTTGTTTAATGTGTGCAACTGGTCAGTGGTGAAGGTTTCCTCCTTGGGAACAGGTACATTGCACAGGAGGAAGCTCATTCATGGTAGAACACGTAGAATCTGTGGATGCGTGTACACAGGCTGTGGGGGGAATAAAGTGAGTTTGTTCCTTTATGTTATGTTGTACCAGATATTGCTATGTATTTATTACTATTCTGTGCACTGAATATTGCTGAGTCATGGACATTTACCAAGGGCACTGATATTTCAGTGATTTTCCATTCCAAGAACGGGGGGGGGGGGGGGGATTTTATAAAGAAAATTAGCGCTCAGCATACCCTTTAGGGGCGGTGGGTTTGTTTTTTTATTTTTTACGTCCTGTGTTGGTATTATGCGGGTTTTCTTT
>JANHGL010002077.1:104407-147922 GCA_024611195.1 Ceyx melanurus
CTTTTCCTTCCCTTCTCTCCTCTCTCTTCTTTTCCTTCCCTTCTCTCCTCTCTCTTCTTTTCCTTCCCTTCTCTCCTCTCTCTTCTTTTCCTTCCCTTCTCTCCTTTTATTTTTTCTTTCTGTTCTTTCTTTCTTTCTTTCTTGACCATACATCACACTTCTGTCATTTAAAAAAAACCCAATCTGTAATTCCTGGGGCAACACGTCCTCATTTCCCCTGTAGATTTTTCTGATCATTGAACCCTACAATAAAACAGTCCAGTGAACACCTGCTTGACACATGGACAGTGCAATGCATGTACTGCGGTTTGGAGTACAGCTGCTGTGATCTCACTAGTATTCAGTAGGGCAAAACTTGTTTTCAAGGGAGGTTGGTAAGGTCTAGGTGGGATCTTAGAGCTGAAGACTTATTTTAATATAAAATCACCCTCCTGGAATAAATTAGACTTTTAAAACTGCTCCCACAAGTTGCCAAGCGCAGGAGCTGGTTTGTTGTATTGCACTCACAGTTACATTTACCAAAGTTTGTGTTTACTTGCAGGAGTGAAAATGTGCAGTACTGGGCTTCCAATTTTTATTATCTTTCAACTGCTGGCCCACCTGAGATGAGACAAAAATAATGCAAATGTCGGTGAGATTCAGTGTTCTGTGTGATGTGTGAAGGAAGCACAGAGCACATGTGCTTTATTAATGGCAGTTTCTCAGTTAGTAAGCCATTGCCTATTAGCAATAGCATCATTCAGGACTAATTAATGCATCATTATGGTCTTCTAAAAAGGCTCTTGCCAGTGTGATATTGAGTGCAGAGGTTAGTATTTGTTCTGGAAATGTTTTATTATTATTGCTTTGTTGTCTTTTGAAAGCCGATTTGGTGTTTTGAATTGCACTTGCACCCCCAGAAGCATTATTTTAATTGAAAAAATTTGCAACTAGAAATTCCAGACAGAAAACATCGGTGAATAATGGGTAGTGGACCATTCTCTATTTCTATTGAAAGTATTGTTTTACTGAGGGTAGAGTGATTCAGGTGTGGCAGCTTGGTTGTTCTGATCAAGAGTTTGTCCTCAACTCTCAAGGAACATGCTTGTTCCCCTTTCCTAGGGCCTTGTGAGGAAGTCGCAACTTTTGAGGATCATCTGAAACGTTTCCCAAGGAACATGCTTTTGGAGAACATCTGTTTTGAAAACACAAGGCATGTGTGAACCAGAGTAAGACCAAGGTCATCTGAAGTTTAGCTTTCCTCTACCCAAGAGATGCCTGTAGTCATTTTGCTAGCTTTGTTTTCATCTGGTCCATACATAGTAAAAATTCTGCTCATAAAGCAATCAAAAAAAAAAAAAAGTTATGGCCCTGAAGAATGCTGCTTAAAGCAAATAAGTGCTGTAGTTTCCAGATTCCATCCCTAATTAGTAAGAGAGGGTCAAGTGTCAGGTTCATCAGTATTTCAGTTTTCCATCAGTAAGGGTCATTCATTTGAGAAGACAGAGGCTGACAATTTTCTTAGTGACATTGTTCTGGTTGCCTTTCCTTCTCAAGTTGTTCCTGATAGTTTAGCTTGGTTTTTTTTTTGTTGTTTTTTTTTTGTGTTTTTGTTTTGTTTTGGTTTGGTTTTGTTTGTTTGTTTGTTATTGTGTTTTTTTTTTTAAATTGGTCTCTGGATAATACTATAGTGGACTCTTAAATCACCAATTTTTTTTTTCTGCTGCTTGGCAATATAGTGCCTTCCTTTCCATTAACCTATTTCTTGATTACACCAACTGCCTGAAATGCAGTTAGAATGGCTCTTTGCATACGATCTTATCTGACATTATAAACTCCTTCCATTTTTTAATCTTATTTTAAGCACATGGAACTATTTGAAGTTCCTTTTCCCTCTTTTATCTAGATTCCATTTTATTAAACTAAATAATCCAGCTTCTCCGAGGGGAATAGTTTAATTGTTCAAGATACATGATTTGTAGTGACCTTACAATTGTGCAGGACCACAGTCCGTGGTGTTCCATGCAAGTGATCAGAAGGGGCCATGCTTACCTTTGAAGTGGGGTAGCTTATTAGAAAAGTAGTAACTTGTATCAAGCTTTCTTTCCAATTAACTGTGTCCTTTCCAGAGAAACATGGTTTTTTTATGTTGTGGATTGGGGTTTTCTTTAAGTGAAATTTACTGCCAAATCTATGTTTTAACTGACTAGTATAAAATATTTTCATTCCAGTGACCTACTGAGTCATCTAAGCTCATAACTGAATAGTCAGAACTTAGACGATTTATAGAGTTCTAGGTGTCCGATTTATATAGCTTATTTGGTGTGGGTTTTCCCCCCCACTCTGTTCTCTTTGTTTAGCTTTACTTACTAGGACTGTGACTGCTATGCTCCACTGCTTCCATGGGACCCATCTTATGATTTGGTTTTGTATGGTTTTGATTTAATCAAGAGGAAGATGAAAGTGTGCGTGTGATACTTTTAACTCTCTTGCCATTTTGCCATCCATCTTAGTCAATGTGTGGTTGCCCAGGACATAGCATTAATGATAGCTGTCAAAATAATAGTCAGGAGGTTAAAGGTCAAGAAAAATATGTAAAAGACTTCAGGGTGAACCAGATGATAAAGTAACTCACTTAGGCCATTAAATGCTAGCGTAGTATGGACTTGATGGGTTCATGGGTTACTAGAAGCAAGAAGAGTAAATGGGGACATCTTCAAGTAGTTTACTCTTGTTAAAAGATGAAAAAAGATTATAATAGCATTACCAAACAAGCACACTAAAGGCAATTTTCTTAATTACTGTGCTGACCCAGAAGTGCACAGAGAGAGGTCTTGTTATTAGAATGAGAGCTTTTACTTTCTAACAATATTAACCCTTGTCAGTACTGTATGTCTTAATTAAGAGTATTCCTGGAAGTTCTGCGGCTGTCAACATTTCTACATTTCTCTTTGGGTTTGCAAACCAGTGGGTCAAGGAGCAAGCCACTGCGACAGTCTGTATCGTTTCAGTGGTGTTTATTTCATGTTAGGTCTTTTCCCAATAAAGCTATGACTTCAGGGGAAAGCCTGAACAGCTAACTTGGCTCACAGTTTATGTATTCATACATTATATTTTAGCACTCCTAAGTGTTAATTGATTGAAGAAGAGCTTATGGGATCTTACACTACTCAGAAGAACCCTATCAAAATAGCAGTGTGAAGGTGCTTCTCTCCCTTATTTTTTCATCAGTACATTTTATTTAGAGTTGTTTGGAAAGCAGTATAGATTGATTTTTTTTTTTCCCCCAGAATAATCTATGCAGGTAAGAATATAAAGTTTCTGGCAACTCTGATACTTTTCTTAAACAGTAAAATACCATGGAAAACTACAATGTTGTGTATATATAAAAGTTTTTGAATTTCAGTACCTGCAACAGGGGACATGAATTAATAATGTCCTCAAGCACTTAACAAAAAATTCTAGCAAGACTGATGACTGATGTGCTTTGTCTATGTTGCCTATCTCCTGTTACCTAGTTGGTCACAGATAGCAAAAGCTTCATCCAGGCTCTGAGACTTTCCAATGCATTGACAGTCTTCCATGCCAAAGAGGCTGCTGTTTTGGCTGGTTTCTTAATGTCTACTCAGTGCTCTTACTTGAGTTTGAAGTGATCATATGTCAAGCTCGGATATTTTCTTCTTACAGTCATTGTGTTGTAGTTACATTTGGCATTGGAAAATGTCATAGATAGAGGTCTCAAAATAAAGATATGCAGATATGGGAGCCTTTAATGGGAACAGTGGCCAATTACTAAGAAGTTCATTAAAGAGAAAAGCAATAATTGGCAATTGTCAGAAGTTATGTCACTGCACTATCACCATGAAATCATAGTACAGTGCAGTAAAATCAGTTTTACTGAAAATTCTGGGAAAGTCAGTACTGCTGTTGTGATCATCATCCATTGCTTTGAGAAGGCACTTCATTAAAACATTTGCACCCTCAGTAAGTTTGCAGATGACACCAAGCTGGGTGGGAGTTTCAATCTCTTAAGTGTAGGGAGTCTCTGCAGAGGTATCTGGACAGACTAGATCAATGGGCCAAGGACAGTGGTATGAGTTTCAACAAGGCCAAATGCTGGGTTCTTCACTTTGGCCATAACAACCCCAGGCAACATTCCAGGCTTTGGGAGGAGTGGCTGTATAGCTGCTCAACAGAAAGGGGCCTGGGAGTGTTGATCAACAGCTGGCTGAACATGAGCCAGCAGTGTGCCCAGGTGGCCAATGGCATCCTGGCCTGCATCAGGAATAATGTGTCCAGCAGAGTTATGGAAGTGATTGTCCCACTGCACTTGGCACTGGTGAGGTTACATCTGGAGTACTATGTTCAGTTTAGGGTGCCCCAGTATAAGAAAGACATGGAGGTGCTGAAGTGGGTCCTGAGAAGTGCAGTGAAGCTGGTGAAAGGTCTTGAGAATAAGTCTTAAGAGTAGTGGCTGACGGAGCTGGGGTTGTTTAGGCTGGAGAAAGGGAGGCTGAGGGGTGATGATCTCACTCTCTACAACTACCTGAAAGGAGGTTGTAGAGAGATGGGCGCTGGTCTCTTCTCCCAAGTCACAACTGATAGGACAAAAGGAAATGGCATCAAGTTGTGCCAGACGAGGTTTAGGTTGGACATGAGGAAAAACATGTATATTGAAAGGGTTATATAAGCCTGGAACAGGCTTCCCAGGGCAGTGGTTGAATTGACATCCCTGGAGGTGTTTAAAAGCTGTCTAGATATGGTGCTTAAGGATATGGTGTAGTAGTTGCCATAGTAGAGTTAGATAATCATTGGACTTTGATATCTTAAAGATCTTTTCCAATGTAGGAAATTCTGTGATTAACATTGATAACTTCAGCCCAGGAAGACCAATTAATCTGAAGACAATTACTGGGGTATCTAAAGTGTCTTGCTTTGGTGGGTCTTTCTACCAGGTAACAGCCTTTCCGTCTGCTATCAGAGGACTTCTCAGTGACTGTCCTTCAAAGTAGAAAGTCAGGCAATGAGTTCCCATTCTTGGAAGCTAGAAGAGATGTTGATAGCATGATAACAAGGAGACAAAAAGTTAACAAGGGATCAGATTGATCTATCTGTACTTTCTCATCTGTGACTGTATATGAATTGGAGTTTTGATCCAGAGCAGAAATGGTCTGATTTTCTCCACTTCTGTCATATTGGTTCAGTTCATGGTGACTTTGATGTGGGGAAAAATGAAATTTCTTCTGAAGGAAAATGAACCAGCAGCTGAGCTACATGTACTGACCAGCCATGTACCAGTCCTCTGCAAGGAAGGAAGTGTCCAAAATGATGACTTTTCTTCAGTGTTAGAACTCTGTAAGTGGTAGGGATACTTTGTCTGAGGAATCAGATAAAATCTACAGGCAAGCTTGTTTTCTGTGGACTTGTAATGTGTGGTTGTGCTGTGGTTACCAGATAAAAGGTCTGATTAACAGAAAGCCACAAATTGTAGGCACGTTTGCATTGTTTTTAGGTTTCTAACAGTATTATATTCTGGGATTATAGTGAGTTTACCACTGTACATCTTCTGATGTCTGGTTTGCAAAAATAGTTAGCTGACCAGGCAAAGAACATCTGAATTGCTAATGGAAACTTTCTCTTTCCCCTAAATGGGGCAGTGTTCTAATTTGTTTAGCTAAACTACATTAGCTGTACTGAAAGTTTTATTATCGCAGTCAAAAGCAGGAAGCAGGGAATGGGCAGGCTGTATTTTTAAAATTAAAGCAATTTTGAAAAACAAACTCAGTTTCTTATTGATTAGTTCAGTTGTTAGATTAGAAGCTCATTACTTTTAATAATAGGATAATAGGAGGTAGAAATGGAAAAGATCTATTAGATCATTGAGTCCATCCCCATTACAAAGGCAGGATATAGTCAGGTATATAGGGATGGATGTATCAAATATTAAATTCATATGACACACTAAATCCTCTGTTTCCTTCACAGTGCTGATGCTAAGAGCTTTGACACTGAGTTGTTTACTCTTAAAAGCAGCTTCTGAGTACCTTCTGGCCAGCTCTTAGGCAGATGTTTAGTTGAGAGAGAAGGATCCCAGGAGCCCAGTGAGGAATTAAGGGCATGGCTTGGCCTTCTTTTCCCTCCCAGAGCTGTCTGCCTGCAGCCACTGTGAAGCATGTTTGTGTGCTCTCAAACACAGCCAATAGATGCCTCTGCAAGACTTGAAGTCCTGCTCCAAAGTTTTGGTTTGGGAGTGATAAATTAGTTACCTGTGGAGTTTTGTAATAAAGGGCCTCCCCGAACACATAGTTTCTTTTCCAAGTGACTCACTTCAATGAGTTGCATAAGCCTCTACCTTGTTCTGTCCCTGCTGATACTGAATTGCTTTGCCAAAGTTTATAGCTACAGTGAGAGGAGTGGAGAAACCAAGGGGTCTCTCCTCTTCACTCCGGTGGCAGAGGGGTGATGGGGCAACATGGAAGACCAAGGTGCCAAATCCAGTGGCTTGTTTGGTTGGTTTTTTTTTGTGCACAGTGCAGCAGCTGCCACAGAGGCATCGAGAGTCAGGTGAAATGTGCAAGAAGTGAATGTGTAGCAGATGAATAATTTTTCCCATCTGCTCAGCACCTGGTTGCAGGTAATTGATCTTAAACCACTCCATCTTTCTGCACATCAGTTTTGTAGCAAACAAATTTGGAACTTCAGTCCCCTTCCTCACAGAGCTAATTCCCTTCCCTACAAACTCAGGTTGTGTTCTATGCTCTGGGATATTTATATGGAACATATGAAGGTTTGTGGGGTTCTTTTGGTGAATATTATGCAAAAAGGAGTGGGGGTTGAGGTCTTAGTTCACATGTCCATGATTTAGCTTCTGTGAAGCTTCGTAGATGAGAAAATTGGAAGGTTTTCCCAGATGTATAAAAATACCCACTCTTAAGAGACTGCCTTGAAGGCAGTCAAATAAATTTATTGGGCATATGGGGATCATATTGACTCATCATGTTGATTTTTCTTTTTTTCATTTATTCTTTACAATTATGATGTTGGAGTATGGGAAGAGCTTCAGTTTAAAAGATTACTTTAACTGCTGTAGCTCAAAAAAAAAAAAAGGGAGACTAAGATAATGCAGCAGTTGTATTAGAATGGACTGTTGAGAAGCAATAATGTGGTTATTTTTTTCAAATATTAGATAAGCTTACTACCAAATCCTACAGTTCACTGGCATGGTTAATGCTTAGATCTGTAAACAGCCCTTTTATCTTCTTTGTGACTCTGGTAAGTCTACCCATGTGAGTAAAGAGTAGCATTCATTTACTGAGACTATTCAAACAGGTGAGGAGGCACATTAAGGCCAGTAAGTCTGGACTTGTGCATAAAGATTAATCATGTCACTAACCATCCAAAAGCTTTAAGGAGCAAGTCAGCCCTTTTTGATTCTGTCCTCATATTGATTTTGGGGAAATTGCTAAATTTAGAGCAATTAGATACATTGAAAGTAATTAAATGCAAAAGTGCTGTAGCATTTTAAATGAGAGTCCAAGCTGCATGTAGAGCAGTTCAAACACTTTATGGAGTTTCTTGATTTCCTTAAAAACTGCCAAGAGTTTTCCCAGATTGATGCCTTCTGGAATTGTGCAACCCCCATTTTGTTCTTTAAAATTGTTCTGTGGTACCCCTCAGTGGTTTCTGCTGTAAAGAGAAATCTGTTTTTTGTAAAAAAAAAAGTAAGTATGGACGTGATAATTTTTAAGTCTCAGTGCACTGCACATGCTCAGAAGAACCTCGATCACTTCCAAATTCAAGGACTAATAAAAATTGGAAGCACTCCAGTAATTTTAAATTACTTTGCACATTGAAGAGTGATTTAAAATCATTGAACTGATTCAATTTTTTTTTATATGCACTTCAATTTGGAAGTGAGTCAGATGGACAGCAGCATGCTGAAGAGGTTCAAGACATATTGAACTAATTTAAACATTTTTAATTCAAGAAAGAGAGAAAGGAGGAGTAATGAGGTTCCTAATAGGAACCCAGAGAGCACCCCTCATTACTGTCACTGCATGGTTAGGAGTAGGATGATAAAGCAGTGGAGTGACCAATATTGTCGAGAAGTCAGAGATTTTAGTATTAGTGTGGTAGTGAGATAAAGGACCACCAAAGTTGGTGGGATCTGGATGAAGCCTTGTGGTGATGTTTAATTTTTTATTATTATTGTTTTGAAACATACATAATGGTATAGTTTGGTTTTCCTTTTTCAGATCTAGCTGAGAAACAGGGAGGACTGCCTGGCTTGGGGGAAAATACACACGCATGTGCATACGTGTAAACAAAAGTAGGCAATGTATAATTTTCCTTCACAACATTTGCTACCTGAGACTGGTACGGATGCAGAAAGAAAAAAGCTGGCATATGGGACTGCCTGGCAGCGTGTGAATATTACTTCAGCATTCATGCACTTATGCATAAAATTAAAATAGAAAACTTCACTGTTGGTTTTTTTCTTTCCCAGACAAAGACATGAGAACCACTCTGAGGTTAATGCTGTTAAAGTTGCACAATCAACATTTTACATTTCTTCTGAAGAAATAATAATAATAAAAAAAACAACAAAACTAAAGTTGATTTTTCTCATCAATAAGTTGAAGTGGTCCTGTGTAGCATACCCAATGGGAAATGTGTAATATTAGTATCATAGCTGGGTTTTTTTTTTTAACAGTTGACAAATTAAAGTCTTCACATGAAGGGTGCAGTTAGAGGGAGATAAAACCAAAATGAAAATTAAAAACCCCAAGCTAAAGACTGCCTTTCTGAAGAGGCCTGAAGGTTTAACTCGACTCTTCATGCAGAAAGAAACACAGTTGTCTGTTTTAAAGGATTCAAAGGGAAGTATTACGAGAAAGATATTCCAATTTTATGCCTTTCCTTTGAGCACTAAATCACCCTTTGAGTAGAATTTTGAATGAAGGTTCTGTTTTAATCCAGATTTGACGTGGTCAAAAACAGTCTCTTGATTCTAGTCAAATAAAATACAAATGAGATAGTGTGCTCAGAAGTGCAATAGTGACAGAAAGATAGAATTTCCTTTTTGACCTCTTTCTTGTCTTTGCACAAAGGGAATTGTACTGTCTTTATTAGTAGGATCCATTAATTCACAACCCCACCTCAATAATACAAATCCTCCCATGAATCTCCATGTTTCCATAAAGCTTCTTGTTGCAGCTTACGCTTGGCGTAAACTCCCCGTGTCTATCTTAACTAGAAGGACAAGATACCTTCTCACATCGTGTCAGGTATTTGGACAAGCTGATGCCTGACTATTAAACTGGACTTGGCAGTCACTGTGGACATATTTAACTTCATGTCAGCTAGGCTGGGATGAGCTTTCTTCTAATCATATATGTAACCATGACCAGCTGACAAGATGTGGAAGGTGATTTTCTTTGCAAAGCCACATTTTGCTTCTGTGTTACTTTTCTTGGGTGCTTTAAGGTGTGCTTTAATGTGACCTTACTTTTAGTGCTAAGCAACTTGACTAATTGGTGTTTGCAACCACAGAAAGAGCAGGCGAACTGCCTTTTTCATATAAAATATCCTTTGTTTTGCATCTTCCATCAATAAAATGTTTTGCATTCTTACCATGGAAATCAGAAGGCCAAGCTTTTGTCACATTAACTTGCCTCCATGCTTTTCCAACACTCTGTGAAGATAATAATCATTTTACTTCCAGCTATAAAAGGGTCTTTTGGGAAGCCTCCTTTATTTTTCCTGAGTACCAGCATTCTCAGTTTTCTGACTGTATTTCTTTTTGTTTCTCACTTTGTGAATTTCAGTTCATTGTGCTTTTTGCTAGTTGAGCAAATCTTAACAGCATCACCTGCCTTCAGCTCTGTTCAGCAGTATCCTACAGTTCCTGTTTGGGAACAGGTGGTTCCCTGCAGTACTGGTGACAAAGGAGACTCTAAGGCTTTAAGACAAGGATTCTCATAGGCTGAAGACTTATCTGTATACGCCATGCTGAGCTCATCCGTGCCTACCGAGGAAGAGGTCTCTCATGTTCAAGCAGGAGTTAGCTTTTTCCTTCTGCTCAGATTTGGATACAATCAGGAAACCTGGTACAGATGGTCAGCACATGAGGACTTGAGGTCCCTTGGTAGAGCCCAGGTGCTCCCATATGATGAGTAAAAGCTGAAGATTAGCATCAGGCAGCCAGGGTTTGCTCTTTTTTTCTCTGTGTTGCAACGACTTGTGTTTGGCAAACAACATCTTCCGAAGGCCAGGCTGCTGTTTATTTTCCTGTTTTCATTCATCAGGTGCAGTTTGTGATCCTGACAATGTCTTTCATAGGATGATTTATAGTTGGGGTTTTTTTTACCATTAACCCTTGAGCTCCCAGGGTTTTGGTGATATGTTGTTTTCATTTATATCAAACTAGGCAGCTTCCCAGACATTACCATAATTACTGACCTGTAATGGCCATGTTACTTGATATCATTAAGGAATTTCTGAGTCCAACAAAATACAAAGGAATGACCCAAATGCAAAATATTTAGTGAAGGGAATCCCCCACCTTTATGAGTCTCATCACTGTCCTGTCATCACACACACAGCAACCAGATACTTTCATGGTTTATACATGAATTTTTGCTTTACACTTCTCTTGGAAAGATTGATCATGTTTTCACTTAAAAAGTGTACAGAGCCTACTCCTGCCCCTAACAACATTTGTTCAAAAGCAATACAAATATCTGTCCTTTAAAGTGGATTTCCCCCACTCAAAAGATAGCAAAGATAGTATTGTCAACTCACCTTTTAAACCAACTTAAGGTTTCTTTAAGAAGGTGCTCTGTCTTGCAGAGGCAGCAAAACAATGCAGTAGATATGGTGGCTATTAATTTTCATTGAGCAGATAAATCAATACTCACATAAAGCCTAAGTAACTTGTTGGAACTAAACTATGCAGCTCTGCAGCCCTATTTTCACTGAAATTTGTCAAGCTTCAAGTATGTGGGCTTTTTACCTTTTTTTTTTTTGAGGAAGGCATGTTTTCATCTTGCATTACATGAAATTGATACCAATAATAAACTGTCATAATGAAGTTATTAATCCTCTCTGTTTATTCCAAGAGAAAGGGGTTTTCTCAACCTAAGAGTTAAGTAGAAGTCGAAGCAAAAAGCCCCTCTAAACCTTTGTGTGTGTGATTGAGAGAGGATGTTACGTACTCTGTAGCTCACAGGCGTATGTTATACTGTACACACCGTCTGCAAGCACTTTAGAAAATCCTGGATGCTTAGCATAGTCTTAAATCAGGCGACTTGCCAATTGTGGATTAAGTAGAGGATAGCTGGGTCATTTTCCTAGGAGTTCCTTTACAGTTCAGTCTTTTTTCTTGGTGTTAATGCTTTTACCACTGTTGGGTGAAGGGAGGAGAGGCTTGGAATAGCCTGCCCTAGGGCCTCCTAAACTGTACATCTGTCATGGATCATGTCATGGAACAGAAATGTTTGTTTTTGCTTCCATTCATTTCAACTGGCAGCCAGTTATTATTAGAATGAAAAATTAAGCTATTATGCTGTGGAAGCCTTGCTGGCTCTATCAAATTTATGGAGTTAATACAGCAAAATTATCCTTTATAGTGGGTATAAGCAGCTGTATATATAATGCAGGCCTCTTCTTGATCAGTCCAAATACAAAATGGCAGCCTTGTTTTCATTATCATTGTTAAAGCTCAGCAACAGTGTCACCATATTTCAGAAATTCCAAGGGAGCAGTTGCTGAGTTAAGAGTGGCGTAGGTGAATTGGTTAGACATCTAAGTCCATCCGCTAATCTCTAGGAGCTGCAGACATACAGAGTTGTTTTTAGAAAGGAAGAAAAAATAGAATTTCTCAGGATGTTTCTTTTCCAAGGACCCCTGACTTTTTGTTTGCTGGGGTGCTTTTTGGGTGGATTTAAAAAAAAAAAATACAGTGGAAATTGGCTGTATCTTTTACAAACAAAAGAGGGTAGTGAATTGTTATGTCAAGTTTCATATCCTCTTGAGACTTTGGTGTCTCAAAAATCTAATAACTCATATACCCTTAGACATAAGGCAGTCTATGGGAGCAGGGGGCCTGCTGAAAAAGGAAGGGGAGGAACATAAAAAGAGATGAAGAAAAAAAAATAAACAGGAGGCACATCCAAGAGGAAAAAAAAAGTTACAGTATGTGTGTACTTGAAGCTGTTACCCCCCACCTGCCCCCCCCAAGATACTGTTGCTGGTAATGCTGTATGTGGATAGCAGTTTATTGGTCTAAATTCAGCTTCTGCTCTAGCAAAAGAAATTCCAGATCCACTTTAGTACTGCAGACACTTTTACTAGAAAGCGATGCTGCAGTACAAGAAGTGTTTATGATGCCAAAAGTGCTCTACTTTCTTCTCTTACACTGAAAATAATTGTAGTGATGTTGTCAAGACAGGGTTAAATAGACTATCTGCACTGCTATGGAATCGTCTTTATAGCACATCCTCCAGATGTAGTATTTCTGTGGCTTCTTGGGACATTTGGGATGGACTTGAAAAGAAATAAAATCAAGTTTATAGCATTTTGTATTTTGAGTAGAGCCATCTTTGGAAATATGCAGTTATTTTACAAAAGTTATATTACAGGAAGAGAGAATAGAAGAAAAAACAGTATCTGAGAGAGAGGAAATAAGATTTTCAAAATTAAAAGAGCTTTGTGAGAAAACCTAAAGAGATGGAAAGTACTTGAAATTCTGAGCCATTCAGTCATTCCTGCTGAAATTATCTGTGTGGAGTTTATCAATCTGTGTGTACCAGTGTCATAGGGGACCAATTAATTGCACTCATAGTTGCCTTTGAGCTATTTTGAAAGTAGGAAGAACTCATTTTGTAAATGGTTTAAACAGAACTGCAGTCATTACATACAGTTTCTGGCAGATATTGTCTTCATAGAAGATGGACAGAAATATTGTTACACATCATGACTGCTGATGAATTTTGAAGAGAAACCTATTAAAAGAAATTATAAGATGGTAATTAACACAATATATAGTTATTAAAAATAAAACTACATTTTGCTTTACCACAGCTCTTGTCCATAACATACACAATCAGAGTTTCTTCACAGAGCTTAAGTAAATTGCTGTGAGGGGCAGTCTTAGGAAAGTGAAAAATCTGTGGCTATAACAAGTGAAAGTTGCTTCTTTTTCAAGCAACAACCACATAAAAAGTGGAACTGGCATTCAGAATTCATCAGGAGCAGCTCCTCTTCTAATGAAACCCCTGGTGAGCTCAAGCCTGGAGATGTTGATAGAAGGCAGCTGTGTAGCTGCCAAAGCTCTGCACCCACCTCCTTTTCTCTTGTGCGAAGTCCCTCTGTGACCAAGTTCCATGGGAACCAGGTGTGTTTAACTTCTGCTTGTCTGGTCCCTGGTGCCTCTGTGTTCTCTCAGGACAGGTTTGCATCTACTTTGGGAAAGCTTTATTTGTTTTGCTGCTGTTTTTTCAGCTCTAGTCCTTGGTAGGTGCTTCTTGAGGTAGCACAAAGTGAGAAGATCCTCCTATGTTTGTTGAGCAGCAAGGAGGAGGCAGCAAACATTCCTGGGCCCCTCTGTAGAAATTTGGAAGCATGATGCCAAAATCTAGCAATCTCAACAGAGATTGCTGACTGACTACTAACTTCGAGTATTTGGAGAGCAAGCATCATATAATTGCTTTGCATTTATACAGGGGTGATCCTTGTGAAATTTCTGTATTGCTGATGGGCAACAGCTATGAAGCTGTCTTTGGTGACACTGCCAGCCATGAAATACAGAATATCTTATTCCCCTTCAAAAGCAGATGGAACATGGGGAGACATTTGCAAGTTTTGCCTCAGGAGCTTATTTCTGCTAATACCTTGGTGCTTTTAAAATGTATAATGGAACTTTTAAGGAAGCTTTAGATCAGATTCACCTCCTGGCCTACTAATACTGCTGTAATTCCTAAATTATCTGTGGAAAGCATAGAGATCTTGCATTTAAACACTGACATAACCAGTTCTTGCAGAGGTCATAAGTGCTGAGGAAAGCAAACAGCACATTGATTTTCGTTAATTTCAAATAATCCGGAATTTGCAATGAAGCAGAAGTGGAAGTATTGTTCACCTTTAGATAAATCTTCAGGTCACAAATTACTGAAATGCATAGAGGAATGAAAGCCTGGTGAGTTTTGTAAGTGCATAAATCCTGTGGATTGTGTTACTTCTGGCTAAGTGTTTTTCTGTTCATCTTGAAGGGATGTGTTTTCATTTTAGTGTATTAATCTCAGTATATCTTTTTTTTGACACAGATCTATTAGGAATTTTAGAGACTATAATATAGACTCCAGATGCTAGGTGTTCCTTCATCTTTTTGGTGCACACTTTAATCCATAACAACCAACACATTTATTTTATGAGCCTTCACAATCAAGAGAGTCTTAATATCCTTTCTGGCAGGTTTTCACTCTTTGATTTCACATTATATGAGGGACTGGTTACTTTGAACATACTTTAGAAAGCCTCAAAAGTAACTCCTTTATGGTAACTTCTTTACATCTCTATGGTAAATCCTGGTTTCCTTTTAAAATATTCTCACAAGCACATGTATGAAAGTGTAGCTGCATTATAAGCTGAATGATAACACGTGAGATTGTCAACCTACAACATACCGCTAGTGCACACAGTTGACTGTTTCACACAGAGTGACCAAGCTTCATTAGAGACGTCCATCATCCAAGCAGAGCCTCCCTGTCCTGGTTTAATGACAATCCTGGTACTCAGCTGTGAAATAAAACACATGCTGATCAAACTGTTGTCCGGAACTATCAGTTGGTGCTTGCAATATATCTGTCCTACAAAACAGCTCTGTCACCAAGTTCTGTTCCCTAGGTTTTCTGCTGCTGCTGGAATTTCAGGCTATAGAGTCTTTTTTTTTTTTTTTTTTTGTGTGTGTGTGTGTGCCCCAGATGATGATGTTGGGATTAGTGCAGACTTAGATGAGTGCAGATGAACAGATTTTAGCTCTTGGCAGGTAGAAAACTTTCCTCCCTTTTCCTTGTCTCTGCATCTGTGTGTACCTTCAGAAATGCAACTGTTAGAATCTGTAAATCCTACCTGTGAAAAAATGACAAGCAGGGCAAAGCAAAAATGTTTACCCAGTGCTGAGCTAGACAAACATTGTCATTTCAGTGATTCAGAAAGCAAATCAAATAAAGAAAGAAATCCTCTGATGAACTCCTCCCTTGCTTCCCTTCATCCAGCTCATCTGATGCTGATACATTTCTACAAGTACAGTCAAGCCATAAATTGAACAATGAATATCTTGTCCAGTAAAGCTCATATCCCAGCTGGGGTTTTCAGCAGCAGCTTGAGCAACATTTCTGAGGGAAAGACCTTTATGAAGGAGATTAAGGAGTGCCCGCATTCAGCAGGCGCAGCTCTTTTCCCATATGGCTGGAGGAGTAATGGCTGTGTGTAAGATCCTGGCTGCTCTCCTACATGCAGAGAAAAAGGACAGTCAGATCTCCATATTCTTAAAAATCTGGTTCTTTTTCTGCTGGAAAGTACCCATGGTGTTGGCTGCAGCTTGTGGTCCCTGTAAGGGTCAGCACGAAAGGGATTTTGTGCAAGATTCTAGTCCAGGCTGTAACTTCATCCTCTTATGCAATCTCTCATAGTTCCGGGTGTACAGAAGTACCCCTGCAGATCTGCTTTTGAAAGCTCTTTCCTTCTGATGTGGTTTGTACATGCCCTGATGTAAATCCTTTGAATCTGCTATGCAATGGAAATGACATACTAGGCAATTCTAATATGTCACTCAGGCTGCCTGTTTACTAATTTTCCTAATCATCCATCCCTCTTTGTTGCTAAATAACTGGCACTGGTGGTCCTGAGAGGGCCCCAGGAAAAGAGGTAAATCCTTCTGAATGTTGTGTACTGAAATGAGCCCACACTTTCCTGGCAGCAATTTTATTTTATTTTTTTTTAAACCATTTGGATTTTTGCCAGTTGCTTGGAAGGAGACAGGATCTGGATTATTGCATTTTCTTTCAAGAGAACACATCTGAAATTTTGTAGGGTTTTTTAGTTATGATGAACATTAGAAAAGGAAGGGCATAAAGTAACAGGTTCAGTGCTACTTTGAGGCTGTTTAAATACGTTTAAATGTATTCTTCTCTTCCAGATAGTTGTCATATTTCATTTGATAGTTGCAAATCCATAACAGAAACAGCAAACACTTTGGAGTTGCAGTGGATTAAAGGTTTGTGTGTTGTGTGCTGATGCTACAGAAGGTGGGGTCTGCTGTATCTGTATGAGGAACAGCCTAAGCACCCAATATTAACATAGTTTGTAACTGCTGATTTTTTATTTGTCTTTAGTGCTTAAGAAAGAGGCTCAAGACTCGGAGGACCACTTCTGTTTTAAAAGTCTGCCATTAAAGCAAGCTAGAGAGAGAGTAGCAAAGCTACTCAAAGAGGCAGGAAGCTCTACATCAGATTTTCCCCTGTGCTAAGATGAAGATGATTCGTGGCTTTTTTTTTTTTTTTGGTTTGTTTTTGTTTTGTTGTTTTTTCCATTCTGAGGGTGGATTTTAGGTTTGGGTATTGGAAACTTCCATGTTTCACTGCAGCTATCCCCCTATTTTAGCTGGAGGTGAGGCTTACACTCACATTTTAACTATGAATTCTCTACACAGACATGCAGAAACACAGACGTGCAGATAATGTCACCCATGTCTTATCCTGGCTACAAGACCATGAGCTAATTTTATAACAATTGATGGTGACTTAAACTAATGTTGCTAGGGTGCTGTCAGTGATGCTGAATAAATAGGGAAGGACTTGAGGAGAGCCGCAAACAGCAGCTGTGACGACTTTTGTTCTGAAGCTACCTCTGCATGCCAGATTTTACCCTCCAGGCACAGCAGCCGAGCACGACTCCCACCTGTTATCTCTCACCATTGAGGCTTGCTTCTTTCTGTTTAAGTTAGGTTAAATATTTCCCCTTTTCCCAGGATTCAGAGCTCATCAACCCAGCTGTGGCACACAGTCTTGAAACACAAAACAGCTGGAGACAGAATGTGAACAAAGTTCACCTTTTCTTGTTTACATTTAAAAGCTGCTGCACTGTTTATGGGATGATGTATTTGTTTAAATGAATGTCCAGCTATTATTGATTTTTCTTCTCCCCTTATTTTTTTTTTTCTTTCTCATTGTGTCATTGGTGTCTTGCAGCAGAAATCTTTCACTTTAGCACACCTGCGCACATATTGACCATGAAAAGAATTTGGCCACGCTCTCTCTAAAGTTGCTGTGCTGAAACTTGAATATGGTTTTACCAGAGAGACCACGTGGAGTCTCCCTCCTTCCTTTTGGCATCCCCACAGTTCTCTCTGAGTGTGCATCTACCTGTTGCAGAGTACACCAAAGGGTCAGCTTTGTAGATAACCCACTTTTCCTACTCTCTTTCTCCTCTCCCTTTTGCGCCATCCTCCACTCATATGCTGCTGGGGTGAAATTCTGTGAGATGGAGCAAGAAGCTGGATAGCAATTGAGAATTTCAACCTTCATGTTTTTACAGAACTGCTAGCTTGGAGAATGTGAGGGCTGAAGGCACTGTTACCATCATCTAGTTTGCCTTGATGCCTTGACATACAATATAGAGTCGTGGCCAATAATGTATTTGAAATACCCAACAACTTGCATTGATCATAGAAATGTCTGGGTTGAAAGGGACCTCTAAAGGTCATCTAGTCCAATCCCTCTTCTGAGAACAGGGACATCTTCAACAAGAGCAGATTACTCAGATCTTTGTCAAGTCCCATCAAATATCTATCTCTCCAACTTTGCGATTAGGATGTTGTGGGAGACCATGTCAAAGGCCTTGCAGAAGTCCAGATGGATCACATACGTAGGTAGTCCCTTATCCACTGATGCAGTCACTCTGTCATAGAAAGCCACTATGTTTGTCAGGCAGGATTTCCCCTTAGTGAAGCCATGATGGCTGTCTCTGATCACCTCCCTGTCCTCCAAGTGCCTTATCAGACCTTTGAGGAGAATCTGCTCCATGATCTTCCCAGGCACAGAGGTGAGGCTGACAGGGTGGTAGTTCTGACCTGATTGTCTTAAGAACACCAGATAGCAGCAGTGGTAGTGCAATTATTTGAGCACCTGCTACACTTTTCAAAACTGTTTGTTTTAATCCTGATTGTTGACAATTAATTCCTTGTTTGGTTTTGAAGTTGTCTAGATTCATCTTCAAAGTAAGAGGGTAACTTTTATATGTTTGCAATATTAACATTCATATTATTGTTGTGATCTCTTCATTTATTTTTACTACTTGCCTAAAAAGGGAGCTGGTTGAATCCCTGACGTTGTGTAGGTCTTGTTGAGATAAGAGAGAAGTTGCCCAAGGACAGTGGTTTACACAGAAATGCTGCAGAAATGCATCAGATGCTTAAGGCTTAAGAAGCCAAAAAGCCTGCTTCTAGGTGAGGGAAAACCCTGTTGTCTGGAGTCTATCCTGTATGAATAAGCACCTCCACTGGACAATTCAGTCCAGTATGGGGATTGTATCATTGTTTGGAGATGTCCAGTTCTCTGACTGCAGAAGTGGCCTATAAGGTCACAGTTGGTTAGATATGGCACTTTTCCATAGTTAGACATGGGGAAGATCCCTTTTTCCCCACCACCATCACACTATAACTTACTTAGAAGGAAATTTTCTTCCCAACTGCTCAGAGAAAAGTTGGGTTATGCCTTAAAACCAGGAGATTTATGTTCTTTGAAATGTGTGTGCTTTTTTTTAAATCCTGTCTAATGTAACTATAGATGGTCTCCAGAACCATATAAATCTCCTGTTATTCTTTGATTCCAGCAAGACCTTGGCCTCAGAGATATGGTTATAATGATTTCCACTGAGTTACAGTGAAGCTAATTGTATTTGATATGGCTGCAGTACTCAATACAGGGAATAAACTTGCTGGGGATGGAATTAACCTCCATCCAGAGGACTTAAACAGTATATTGTGCAGGTCGTCTCAAAAAGAAAGCATTTATTCTTAGCGAGCTAAACATGACCTGTCTCACAGCCTGTTTCTTCTTAGAAGTATAGATCCTGCTCTCCCAAATGTCAGGCAAGGCAGATGAAGGTTAAAAATACTTCTGGTTAAGGTACCAGGCTGAAACTTCTACAGGTGTTGAATTTAATCTAAGGAAAAACTTCCCTTGAGAAAAGTTCCTTCTAAAAGTTTGTGTGTCTGAAAGTTTTAATTTTTGCTTTGTTGCTTCTTGCCTTGTTTCTGCTCTAATTACAGTCAGGGGCTACCAGACACATAATTTTGGGAGATACCACTCTTAGCAAAAATTGTTTTTCTTCCTTTTCTTTTAAAAAGTCACAGAGATTCAAGATTTGTAGTGTGTGATACTAAATCACTCATTCTGCTCCATCCCTCAGACCTTTAGAAGTCTGCTCTCCAGTGGATGTTAAAATCTGAAGTTCATTTTTCATGAAGAAAAGAGAAAATGAGATCACTTTTGTCAACCCTGATCTTTTGCAATCTAACTAATTAAAACTATATTTATATGCCAAGGAACTATTAGCACTGTCTTCCTGAAAGTCTTTTAAATTGACATCGTGCGTATGTGTTCTATGTCTTGTGGGTTTCACATCTTGGAGAATTTTATGGGATTTTTCAAGGCATATTTGGACTTTTCACCGTTTTCCTGCTGGCCTAGAACTGGAATACTATGAATATATTTGGGCTTGCATTCTTGCATTGTTTTACTTCTGTACATAGTATGAGGTGAAGGATTGGAGAAAAAAGAAAAGACAAAACCCTACATATTTAAAGCACAAATATGACTGTAACTACCTTTTGTTCCTCATTATTCCTATCCTTTAGCCATGAAACCGTCAGATTCCTGTAAACATGACAAATCCACATTCCAATGAAGCCTGTAAAAATCGTTGAAAGGCCACCTTCTTCTTTTAGTTCTAGTAATGCAAGTCTGGAATAACTCAGATTTACTTAATTCAAATTGCATGAGTGGACATATGTGTGGTTGAGGGTGGTGGCTGGATAAGTTCCTAACACCAGGAAGTTATGAGGTCACATTTGCTGCTTGGTCCAAAGGTAGCTTTGTCTTCATTCCAACTGAATCCAAACCAAGAAAGTGATTTTTTTTTTTTTCTTTTCCACCTGTTATTTAGTCACAATAAGGATGTGGGATATAGAGGTATCAAAATACAGTACCTACAACAGTAGGTTTAATCATTATTGCCTAATACATGTTTTTCCTAGTAATACATTAAAAGAAAATCCCCTTTTCCTTTTATTTAAGAATAATATGGTTAGATATATAAAAAGTTGCACTGAAATCCTCATGAAAATTGCTGAGAGTATTTGATAATAGTTTGCTGTGTAATTTCTTAAGCATTTTCATTTCAGATATTCTCTCCCTCTCTCTTTGCTGCAGACAGCACCATGAACAAGTAATTTGAGGAACTTTTATAGGCAGAATCGTATTAATGAGCTAAGCTTCTTACAAATTGAATAAACCAAACTGGACTCAAAAAACTAACTCTAGCCTTCATCTACATCCTCTTCTTGTAGGCTTGAAAATTCCCAAATTATCATCAATAGTCAGTCATCTTTATATTTTTCAGGTGGCTCAAACAGGGCAGGGAACACACAGGGCTGACTTTCCAGTAAAATTAAACCTGCACACGAGACAAGTAATTGTCCAGTATTCTCAGATTAGGAGGTAAACCAGCCCAATACTTATCCCAGTTGTTCTTTGAAATATTACCTTATAAAAAATGAAAAAAACCCAAGCCTTCACCACTTAAAGAAGGGACAGAGACTGAGAACAATAAGTTGTCTAATTGGTGAAGTGTGATGTTCTCTTTCATTTTTATTAAGGTCATTCATGAAATTCTTTCCTAAAATACTGTTTCTGTAAAAGGACTTGGAATCATTAGATGGGATTTTTCTGAAATGTAGTGATCTCATTGACAAAATATTTGTTTTATTTTTTTTAAAAATAATTTTCTTTTCTTGCTTTACAAAAGAACTATAGCCTTGTCTCTTGAGTTTTTAGCAACGTGAATTTATACCTACAACACTTTCTTATCTGTGTTAATCCATACAGCTATTGATCTATAGATTTTGTTGCATCTGTTATTAACATTTTTTCTCTAAACTGTTTCTCAGACATCAATGACTATAAACTGGTGATACAGGGCCTTATTAGTCCTATCTTTTCAGTGTTTATTAATAACAGTCTTTTCTACTAGCATTTTAGTATTTAATATTAAATTTATTTTAAATACATTCAAATATTTTGTTGTTATTTATTTTAATGACGATATAAATTAGGGGTTTTTAATTAACTAGAAGACTTGTGTATTCAGAAATATTTGTAGTACCAGGTTTTTTGTTTTGTTTTTTGTTGTTGTTGTGGTTTTTTGGGGGTTTTGTTTTTTTGTTTTTTTTTTTGTTGTTGTTTTTTTAAGTGAGCACAGTGATTCATGAAGCACTACGTTGGGCTGAGCATCTTTGTTTCCTTTGGGCAAACTGAGTGACAAACCCAGACTGGTTTATGGCATTTTCCTATACCAGGCAGTTTTCATTATCCCAAAATAAATTTATGGCATGGCAATATAAGCTGAAGTAGGTTGTATTTGCATTGCCAACATTAGTAAAATATTCCATTTGTAATATTTCTAGCGTTGTAGCCCTTCATTGTATTGCCAGTGGGATTTTCAGAAGAATTACCATTAACATTAGTCCTCTCTCCATAAAGTCAGTGGAAATTTCAAGTGTTGAAGTAAGAGCAGAGCTTAGCTAGTGAGAACTTTTGAAAAGGAGAAACCAGTACAGGGATGTGATTGTTTGGTTTGGGTTTTTTTAAGAAGAAAAATAGATCATACTGTCTAATGAAGTTCAATGAATATTCTTTAAGATGTGCAATTACATGGCTACAGGGACTTTTTACACCATCATAAAGTATTTCTAAAGCTACATGCCAAAAATTGTATCAAATGTGGTACCTTTGCCAATACGGTGAAGTTAATTTAGCCCTTCTAGCATGTCTGCTCTGTGATCCTCTCTTAGAGTCATAATATTTCTTCCATACTGGCTGGGTACAACATAGAATCTCTGGGAATAAATCAGGATTATGTAGGGAAAGTGACTGTTATTTATGGGACTCTTATTCACTGGCGAAGAAGTTGAAGCGTATGCGGCTGGTACAGTGGGAATGGTGAGGATGAGACCCTTGAGATCACAGGAGATGTTTTCCTTTTCTCACTTCCCTGCCTGGCATCTGAAGAAGAATTTCTAAGGAAAGCCCTGCTTTGTCTCTTCAGCTTCAGACAGAAGCCAACCCACTGGAGATGCAGGCAGGAGAGAATTTAGCTGCTGAAGTCAAAGAAATATTTTCTGATTAGGTGTGAAATGATTTTATTATTTTTCCCTAAAGGCTTATAAGTTGACCAACTTTAGGTAAGTTTTTATGAACTATGAAAAGGCATTTATCTAATGCCAGAGCAGCTGCTGACAAATTTCAAGCTTTTATTTCAATGCATGAAACGGTTAAGTGGTTGCAAGAATATTTTTAAGCAGGAGAAAAGCAAAGTAACGTGGAGAGCTGTGCATTTATTTTGAGATGTCTGCAGCCCCTGTTCTTACAGATTTTTACTTTGTGTGGTGATCCAGCCAGTTCACGTGATAGTTCCCAGCTCCCACCTCAGTATTTTTTCTGAATACAAATAAACTCAACAAACTCCAAAATCAAAACCCCAGCTTCCATAAACCCCCAGTTTAGAGAATTTCCTTCCAAGTAATTGTAATAGTCTGAAAGCAGGTTTTTTTTTAAATGGAAGATATTGGCTGATCTGCTTCCTTGGTGTTGTGTGTGTATTTCCTGTGCTTGCAGAAACAGCAGACAACTAAAATTCTTTGACGTGTGTAAGGCTGCTCCAAAAAAGGATCACTGTGAAATGATTTCATTTGGAGTAACTCAAAGCTCCTCACTAGCAGGTCCAATGCAAGTCCAACATCCAAATAGTTAAGTATTTTGAGGTTTAGGTATTTATAAAATGCAGCCAATTTTAAGTCAGAGTCCAGATCTTTACGACATTTATTCAGCAAAATTTGTGGGAAAATGAAGCAAGTTTGCAGGATGTGCCCCTGTCATTTTGACTTGTGACTTGTTAATTTAATGTTGTTGCTCTGAGTTCTAGAAGTTTAGAAGAAAACATCTTAAAGGAGCTGGTTTTCAAAAGCTGACTGGAGTGAGTGCTTAGTGGCCTTCTGAGATGTCTTCCATATGAGCACCAGAAAATCAAGGCTACTAAAATCACTTGGAAGTATTTCACTGGGAACTGATTTGCACCTAAAGAAATGAAAGTTCCCTATAGATTTAAGTAACAACAAACAAAACAGGAATGTTCAAGAAGTTCTTGAGCAGGGGCTGTGAATTTGCTGATACTGGGCCTTCCTGAACCAGTCTCTGTTACAGAATCTTACATTTATAAACCAAAAATTGGTCCCTTGATCAATAATCAGGATAATAGAATATTTTTAGAAACATTTAGGAATTGTAACTCAGTCTGTTGTGATTACTCGTCCTCATTTAAAACAACTGTCAATCAATACCAGTTACCAGATTTCCTATGAACAACAGTAGAGAAAGGAAGAGGCTTGTAAAATTGCTTTGGAGCAGTCTAATAGTTGCTTAGAAGATATAATGCAGACTTAACTACCAAATTCAAATATGTCTGTTGACTTAACACACTATCCAGGCTGTCTGTCAGGAAACATGCACAATAAATGCCACAGCAGTTGTCTTGACCATGGTGGTATCACTAGGATGTTCTCTTCGTAACTAATCAAAGCATGATGGATTCATAAGATAGGAACTAAAAGTATTTGTATATAGATGTAAATCTTGGTGATACTAGATGGGAAAGTACAATGATGATTGAGTTATGCTGATTCTACTCAAGAGCTCCAGTTGTATATTAAGGCAGTAAAACTCTTATGAAACATGGGAGGAATGTATTACTAGTTAATTATAACAGCAAGATACACCACTGAGGGATTATAACCCTGTTTTATGATGACCACTTTATCATCTCCTTGTTTATACTTTCCTCTGGTAATGAACTTTTCTTCTAAACTTTGAAATATTTTGTGTTTGAGCATTAAATACTGTACCATTTGTATTTCATAGGTATACTACTTAATAGAGGGAGTAAGACAGTAAGACAGTAAGATGGGAAAAAAGTTATTTTCTCTAATATAGCTTGTGTCCATGCATCAGCAATGGTATGGTTTGTTGGGTTTAGTTTTTCTGGTAAGTATGAGGTATGGGAAAAAAATAGCTTGTTTTATAGGGGAAAGCAAATTCTGCTCTGGCCAATATGCCCTGTAAAGCTGTTGGATTCCCAGGCCAGGTTCAGCAGCACCTCTTCAAATGCGGATGGCTGAAAGACAAACATCTCTTGTTTTAAGTAGCTGGACAACTGTTTGATTGCTCCTTTCTATAGGAAAATAATCTCTTCATGGATGGCTATAAGTGGCATCATTTTTCCTTTGGGTTCCCATTGCACTCTCTGTATATATTATACATCTGGACTGTAAGTGAAACTTGCTCATTCCTCTCAAACATCTGTTGCATCCTGCTGCAGGGAAGTCCTACTTATCTGCTGCTTTTACTGCTTACTGTGTAATTTTATGAATTCTTTGTCTAGCAGCCCCTATTCCAGATACAATCAATTCAAAGTCACACAGAAACAGTGAATATTTTCTGCAAAAAGTTGCCTTGTCTCACAATTGGGTCTTTTTTGTTTGTTTAAAAGGCAAGGCGATAAGAGCAAGTCAATGAAAAAGTGGTTTTCCCTTTTGCTTTGGAAAATGTAAACACCTAAGGAGAAAAAAAGAAATAAGTAGGACATTTCCAGTTAAAAATATATTACTGCTTTTTTCATTTTAAAAGTATCAGTCTGGTTATGCAGCCTCTTCTAGAAAGGGCTCCACAAAAATAATAGGGGAAAAAGGAGAGTAATAGAATGGATTCTTCTAATAGAGAAGGACTGAGACAAGAAAAATAAATAAATAAACAAAATTGTAGAATTTTAAGCTAAATTTTGTCACTTTTCTTGAAAAAAACAGCATGGGTTTTTGTTGTTGTTTTTGTTTTTGTTTTTTTCCTTCTGCTTGACCTTGGTGAGTGCAGAAAGAGCTAGGATGGCAAATACTAGTGATCTCTGGAGCTTAGAGCTTACTCAGCAAGAGATGCTCAACTAAACCAATGAGAGAGAAAAGTCTTTTGTTTGCACATTTCTGCACAATCTGTGTGTCCCACCATCTCAGAGATTCAGGAGATTTAGTAAGTATTACCACATGTCATTGGGCTAATCGGGACCCTGTGCCTAAAATTGCTAGTTTTTCCTTCATTCCTTGGGCAAGAGATCTTCAGCCAGCTGCTATCTCAGCATTGTAGAAGAAAATAAAAGTAGTGATTTCTGAGAAAAAAAAGTGGGATTAACTATTCTGGAGAGTGAATAGGAGTAGGAAGCTTCTATAACTTTTCAGAGTGGCAGAGACAAATCTTTGCTTGCTTGGGTGCCTTGGTGGTTGTTTTTTGTACCACTACAATGTTGTTGTTGTTGTTTGTCCACTACCATGTAGTGGGGGGAGTCCTGATGCACTATGTTCCCTCCTGTGATGGGAAGGATGAGGGGACTTGGACTTTGTTGTTACAAGCCTCTGTGGGTTTGGATGGATAGTTTCAAACACTCCCTCTTTGTTTAGCATTCAGGGCATATGGAGGAGTTACTAATTTTTGTTTTATAGCAGACCAGAGCTGAGAGAACAAGGGAGATGCTCACACAAAGGGAAACCAGCTGCATTTTACAAATACCCAAATTGTGCTATCAGAGAAATAAATATTTATCAGTGAGTGTCTGCCTATTGAGTACTTTGGTATATTTAATTTTTTAATTATTTTTTATTTTTTTATTGTTATTGTCTGTCTGGACTGAGACTTATCTTCCTGGCCAAAGATAAAAGATGATTTGTGTCATAAATATGTGGCATGTGAGGCAGTGCTTGGGTTCTTCTTGAGATTCAATGAATGAGGTAAGAAAAGGGCAGAGGTATGGAAAGAGGCTTTGCTAAGCTGCCTTTAAATTTCATACCTTCTTGAAATTGGAGCTCTGTCATGAAAAGTTTTGGTTTGTAAGGTTTGCTCCAAATGAGCAGTACAAGAGGCAGCTGCCTAAAATAGGAGAATATTAGGAGGGTGTTTGGGGCCTGTTTACTGAGGGCAAGGAAGGGAGCTGTGGGTGGTGTGTGTTCCAGGCTGCTAAGGGCAGCAAGGGCCATGGAGCTCATGCTGATAAGGATTGGATGATAACATACTAATGCACTTTTACCTTTCTGCAAAGTGTTAAGGCTAGAGAACTACAGACTGTTTGTGACACATTGTAATTTGTTGAAAATTCCTATTTGCAAACTTGAGAGGACCTCATATTAGCAGAACTCACAGGAAAATTAACAGTTATTATTGGTTTTTATGTTGGGCTTTTGTTTATTTTTTTTTTCCTTTTTTAAACTATGGAAGATAGAGGCAATGTTGGCTATTATTTACCAAATCACACTGATTTAAATGCACTGTCTTTGATACTTAATAAATGTTGTAGTGTGGCTTTTCGTGGCTAATAAAACTTGGTTTACATTACACCCCTTGTCTGCTATGATTTGCATCCTAGGGCTCACTTAGAGTGCATTAAGAAGCTGCACACAAGATCAGGGTGATTTGCTGCAAAACTTAAATAATTCATTTATGCACCACTGCTCTCAGACAGTGTTTTTACAAATGCTGTAATGAGACAGGCTGTGAAATGTTTTACATGGTGTAAATGAGGGCTGTTGCTCAAATAAAGTCTTTCTGTGCCGATTTTATTCCCTAAGTCTTCAAGAAGACTTTAAAAGCATTCTGATGTAGACCTCCAAAGCATGCTGTCCTGTTAGTGAGGCTGTCTGTCCAAACTCAGCAACAATATTTTTCACTTCCATGTGTTTTCACTGGGGGACCTGAAACGAGTACAGGCTAATTAAGGAGTGCAGAGTGGAAACGGTAGTTCATAATACTGGGAAAAAACCCTTTCCTGACTGTGGGTATACCCTGTCTACCCTGCTGATTGTCTTACTCTACTTTCTGCACTACACTTTGCTTTCTCTATTAAGAAAAGGGCATGGAAGAAATTGGAATGATCCAAGTCAAAATTCACCAAACTAAGCTTTGCTGTCAGTGTTGTTGACAACTCCTCTTATGTCAGTTCTAAATACTCAACCTGTGGAGTCATGTTTCTTCTGTTTCTTCATACCTTCTGCAGAATTCTTAATATCACGAAGAAGAGCTTGAAAGTATGTCCTGCATCTGCACTCTCAGGAAGCACTTGTCCAGACATAATATAACTCTACTGTTTACACTAAATGTTAGCATAATTTTTAGTTTTATTAGTCTAGTGATCTGAATGGAGAAGTGGGCATAGTGCTTGGGGTAGGTGGAGCAAATGTGACCTCTTCATAATTTCTGTTACATGTATTGGGCTATAGATGTTAACTATATGGTTGGATCCTATTTGTTCTACTGGAAGAACAAATTATAGAAGAATTAAAACATCAACAAATTAGTCTTAAATTAGCAATTGATTAAGAGTAATCTGTTTGCAGTATGTGTTTTACTTTGTCAGGAATAGTATTCAACAGTTTATGATTCCCATGCACATCTAACCACTGACTTGGAGCTTAAGATCAGATGGGAAAAAGTAGTAGGTGTAACTGAGACTGATGGATATCTTTGCTTTGAAGTTGTAACTGACTGACATAATAGGTAATTAGAAAAAGGTTTTATTTTTTAGGATTAAGATAAAAATGTTCTATTTGTCATAACTTCTGAATATCTAAAATAGCTTTAAAATCTTTTGCTGGAAAACATGTTGCAATGTTTTTGTGTATTTACTTGGCCATTAGAAAACCTTGAAGTGTGTAAGGGTGATTACCATTTTACAGTGTAAAACCTGGAGAAAAAGGAAAGAAGGGTATTTGGAAAGCTAAATGTTTGGGCTGCTGTTTTGTTAGAGATCCCTTTGAATTTACTAGCATTTCTGTGTTTTCCCCATATTCTCAGCCAGTTTTGAACCTGAGGAAATTACCATCTGTGCGTAGATATGCAGGAAATGAGCTAAATTTGTAGTGTAAACATTTTCAAATGAATATTTGCATAGTACAGTCTCTCAGCAATGCATTATCCTCTTTTATTTGATAATCAACAAATATCCCTTATGAGTTGCATTGAAAGGGAAGAGAACGACTCTCACTAAACTCTAATTATCCTCTCCTTCCTCCTGGGAAGAGCTCTCTTTAAGCTCCCTTTTGTGAGCTGCTCTGCGTTTCACAATCATGCCACCTCTTGATCACTCTTTCTCCTTATTTTGCCTCAAAGTGGACGCTTAGATCTCAGGGCATAGCACAAGCCGATACATCTCCATATAGGGACATTTGTTGAATTTCTATAAGGTATGATTGCCAGGCTAACCCAAAACCTCAGAGAGATTCAGAGCAATTAACTTTAAGGTTTTATTCAGGACTCAAGCTTGTGATAATACATAAATATTTCTTGGCTTAGATCTGGGGGAATTGACATATTTTCATTAGCTCCAAGTATTTGTGACTCGATTCAATCTGTATCAACATGAGTCAGCTGTTTCAGCTAAATAGTGTTTCTAATTCAGCCTTTTTTGTAATAAGCACGTACACATAACGTGATCTTCCTACACAGATTAATCCGTGTTTCCTCCATATGGTTGGGAGATTTTTATTTTCTTTTAATTCAATGCAAGCTGCTGAATACTAAAATGCAGTCAAGATCTTGTTGCAAAAAAAAGGGACCACAGCTGAAGTCCTAGGGAATTGCCAAGATTAACATATCCTGGTTGTTTTGGGAAAGGAATTTTTTGGTCAGTTCCTCTGGACTACTAGGGCTTGAAAATGAGTGAAGTCCTTGAGTAATTCTGTATAGGAGGCTGTGCATTTTTCTGGATACTTTTCTGAAGGCAGGGTTTGTAGAAGAAGAAGAAATCTGGACCAAACCTTGCTGAAGTAGGACAAAGGAATAGTCCTGTGGAGTTGTCTGAGACTATTCAGCTGAGATTCCACAGTTTGATGACAGTGAGAAGAGGTGGGGTCATCAGAAGACCAGAGAAGCTGGGGAATGACTGTTTGGAATAATAAGGGCTTTAAGAGGTTAGAAAGTAGATATTTTTATTTAGGAAAAGTTGAAATTTATGGAGTCTGCATGAACAGAATGACTGTCAACGGATCTGCTAATTTTAACTTTCAGATAGGAGTGTTACAGTGATACTAGCTAAGTCTTCCTATTGCTACTTCTGGGCTAGCAGAATAAAACTGTAGGCCTATGCATCTGCATCCACAGACAAGGAGAACACGGTCTGATTAGATTGTCTCATCCCCTAAAAAACCCCAACAAACAAAAAACAACCCCAAAATGAAAGTAATCCTACAACATTTTCCTTTTAGTACCTAATGAAATCTAATGTCAGTTTTTCTCCTTTAAACGGAGAGAATAGTAATTCCCAGAATGCACTTTATACAAATTAACATCCTTTTCCCTTTCCAAACATATTTTTTAACAAATAGACCAATCTCTCTCTTAGTAAACCAAGGTGAACAAATATATATATTATATATGTATAAAAAAATTGTTTTTTTCTTATTATAAGAATGTTTGGTTTGTAAAAACTAAGCCAGAATATTTATGCCCTTCCTTTTAGGGAAGGTCAGCAGATACACACTCAATTACCTATTTGTGTGTGTTAAATCAAATGACTCTATATTCAATATTTTGTTTTTTAATTTTGCCTGAGCAGGAAGCTGGAAATCCAAATTAATGACTCTTCCCCAGTGACATAAATTCTGTGAGGTGTTTGTAGCTTGCTTGTCTTGTTAAAGTGCTCTGATGTGATTGATAACCGTTGTGTTCTCCGACAGCGAAGTCTGCACAGCAGTGGCAAGTAGACCAGCAGGCATGCAGAGAACTTGCACTAGGATCAAAATCTGAGATGTTTTCATTAATTCTGCTTCCAGGTTGTGAGGAATAATTTCTAAATAGGCTGGTACCTTTTTTGTCTTCTTGCTAACAGCTGCTGTTAGACATAATATACCAAAGTCACTGCAGCTGAGAGAGGGAAAGTAAAGCTTGTGAGGTATCTGAGGGAAGTGAAGTTCCTTCTCCTGAGGGAAGTAAAGTTCCTTCTCCTGAGGGAAGAACTGTGCTGGAATGGTCTTGTGCATGCCCTGGATTGCTTATGTAGTATGGGTAGTTTAACTTGCAAAGGGTCCCCACAGGAGTGACCTTCTAGATGTCCTAGTGTTACCTGCTTTCTGTGTTTACTTGTGCTGGTTGGACCCTGAACTTCCAAGGCCAGATTTCTTCCAGGGTACAATAAAGTGCCCATAACAAAATCCAGGCAATAAACATTTAAAGCTACTTTGCAGTCTTTTTCAGTATTTGATTCATTATTCTAAAGCAGTGATAAAACCTGCACTGCAGAAAGTATCTCAAATCAACCTTTACTCTGAGGGACTGGGAATCTGACAGGCCAGGGTAGGCAAGATGAGGTGTGAGCACCTTGGGAAAGGCTTCTGTTAATTTTGGGGTTTAGTTTTAATTCCATACTCTTTTTCCTTTTGTATGATACTGGGATGAAGAATGGATTTATATTCTATGGGCTAACACTTGTGAGGTTTGTGCAGTTGCTAAGGGGTATCATACCCATTCACATTATTAGGATCTTTCCAGTAATAGAGCAATTCAGTCCCTCCCAGTTTGTTCAAAATAAAGGACCTTAACTTGAGCAATAGGTATTATATCTAGTAAGTCCTTAGAAAGGTATAACCCAAATCAGATTAAACATTGTCTAAAAGTTGCATTGCTCTAGCAACCTATGTGAAAATTGGAAAACTAGTTTAGAGTATTTGGTCTTGAAATAATAAATATGCAACATTTAAAGAAATAGCTGTTACCTGAACTTTGAAATATGAGTCTGAATCAAGCTTAAATTGACAAATATCCCTTACAAAGGGCTGAAGTAAATGAGTAGCACCAGTCACCTGTGGATGCTGATGTGGCGAGAATCCCAGCAGAGGTACTTGTGTTGCAGCATGGAAACTGCTCTCTAATCAATGTATTATTACTGCTAGTTTTTTATTTTCTCTTTAGGCAGAAGCAGGATGTAAATGCAAGTAAAAGAGACATGCACATTGCTCTTTCCATATTCCTTGTGCTATGAACTACTTTTTCCCCATAGGCTATTAGTGTCTTTGAATAAGTATCTAGTTCCTTTCAATAAACACTATTCATCTGAAGCTAAAGTGGCTGCTAGTAACTAAAGCGAGTGCTACTCAACTACTGGCAACAAAAAAGAAGCTTGTTAAACCTGAAGATGTCGCATCATGTTTGTAGTCATGTTTCTGAGCTTTAGGAGGCTCAAGTGCCATATTTTCTGGGCAAGAAACAGGTAGTCAACTAGGGTGTTTATTCACTGAGAATCAGGCTTTGTATTATGAAAATTCTAGCAAATGTGATAAGCAGTAAATTACAGGTCTATCACCTTTTCTGTGGTTTTTCTTTTAATTTCATTAAAAAAAAAATAAATTATTTTTCCCAGTGAGCATGTGTGTGAAATCATCAGAACACTGCCTGTGTTTGATTTATGGTCCACTTTTGACCACCTCTTATCAGGTTCCCACAAGCCCTTTTCTGATGCAGCTCATGTCTGAGTGACAATAGACAACCAGTGCCATTATACTCCAAAATCCCTCTCTGCATTCTAGACACCTAAGATTACATCTGGGCTATTGATTTATTACCCCCCCCCCCTTTTTTTTCTCCACAGGGACTAGTTTGTTCAGCCTGAACAAGATAGACTATTATTAAAAAACTAGCATGTGAACTTGGTAAAGAAATAATCATTTGCAACTACCTTTCTAACCACCCAGGTTTATAAAGAAATGTAGGTGTTGAAATATTAAGACAGTTTATATATGGGTCCCACCATTCGTGTTTGTTCAGATTATATATAATTTATATACATGAAATGAGACCCAGCAGGCATTCTGTTGTGTTGGACATTATAGGCATATTGCCTAAAGCACTGCAGTGTTACAGCCCAATGTACAAAACCCAAATTATTACAAATCTGCTTTATAGAAATACCTACTGTAATGCCAACTGTATCTGTGACAGGGAGGTTTTATGACACCTTTTAGAGCCTCAGCAAAATTTATATGTTCTACTAGTAGAGTTTTTTCTTTTTCTTTTTTTTTGGGTTGGGAGGGAGAGGAAGCTATAAATTTTACAGTGCACTAGGTTTTTATATCTCCTAAAGATGTTCTGTGCAGGATTCACATTCAGTATCCCTCAGCTGTAGTCATCTGTGTATTTAAGTCATGAAGTGAAAAGGTACAGACAGGGTTTCTAGTTAAAATGGTTGCTTTTGTTCTTTCTCTGCCCTTCCCCCCCCCCCCCATCTTTCCGTCCCACAAGCACATACCTCACCCTTGTGTCTTCTTTTGGTTAAAATAGCATTACAAAAGCTGAGTCAGTGATTCAGGGTTTGCACATGAACACCTCTTGCCTGCTTTCAGGAAATTCTGAGCACCATCACTCCTGACCAACAAGGTCTACAGGTGCTCAAAGGCAAGGTATGGCAAAGGGAGGCTTTAGAGCTGTGCTGCTCCTGTCATTGGCCTGTGGGGGGCAGATCTACTGAACTCTCAACTAAACCTTCCGTGGTTTATCCTTCCTCAATTATTTTATTCCCCCAACTATGCAATTAATTGTGCATGGGCATCTGTCATTGCTCGAGTCCTGTTAGGTTGTGCCCTGTTAGACTCTGTTTCAGTGACGTATGTGGGCAGAGAGTATCACAAACAGACTGTGAAGTATTTCCTTTTACTCCCTTAGTGTACTGCTGATAGTTTGTTTTGCTGTTTGGTTTTTTTTAGGCATTCCTTTGTTCTTCTAGCAGCAAAGAACCAGATAATGCCAGCACCATGTAGGGAAACAATAACGTCTATCATTTGTTACTTGATGTCTGTTTTCTATGTCATTATTTTCTCATATTTAAGCTTACAGTAGTCCTTATAGAAAAAAATATTTATCATTTGTAGTTTATAATTATTCTGTGATCCCTCCTGTGGGCTTCAATTTCTTCTCTGTCCGTTCAGGGCTTTACTTTCCAAAAAGATCCTGGCACACCCTGAATCTGTTCCAATAAAACACCTATAGATGTGATCATCAGCACTTGGAAGCTCAGACATCTATAAATGCTTTTGAAATGTTGTAGTGTTTTTGTTTAAACAGGACTAGTCAACAGGGCATCTGAGCAATGCCTACCACAGAGGCCTTTTAGAAATGGAAGAGAATTTTTCCTGTGAAAGCTGTGCTTTTTCATTTAGCGTCTAGTTGAGCATGAAGTATTGGGATAAGAAAATGAGCTGTGTAATGCTGAGCATGACTAACCAAGATTCTGTTTGGTTAGGAAGAATTAATTACACAGAAATACATAAATCAGTGTTTCACAGACCCACATTTTGCATTGCTATAGGTAAGAGACCACTCCAGGTCTGTAAGGATACTGGAGAGTTATAGGAGTTTCTGGTTAGAGTAGGGAGAATAATTAATGGCCAGTGGAAAAGGATGAAATGTTTTTTCCTCAGAATGGAGCAAGTAAGAAGGGATGTGAAGGCAGCACAAAACAAGAAGTGGAGAGTCAAGTGAAGTGAAATATGGCAGGCTGAAAAACCCTGCCATATTTCCCCTGAAAGGGAACACTTTTTCCTGTAATGTGTAACTCAGCTGGGAAATTCTGTGCTTCTGTTCAACTGAGAACAAATCAAATTTTAGAGAGAGACAACCAAATTTATAGCAGTAGTCCATGCTATAGCAGGAAGAGCAACTGCAAGGTCATTAGACATGCACTGCATTGAACCTTTGTTTGCTGGGTGTTTGGGGGTTGAGAGGGACAAATGGCCAGTAACTATAGGTAGCAGAGTTGCTCTTTGAAGCATGTTTTGGCCAGAGGAGGCTGGCTTGCATAGACTATCACTCTGTTCTTGTATTGCAGTTTCATTGCATTTATAATTAAATTCCGTGTTTTATAATAATTTGGGATAACCAGGATGTTGGATGAATGTTTTCCTCAGTATCTATAAATCATGGTTCACTGCTGTATGGAGAAAACAGAAATCACAGAAGTGCAAACAAGCCAGAAAAGCTTCAAGTCTTGAGTAAGCTGATAGTCACATGTGACAGTCACTTGCTGTTTGAACAAAGCTCTTCAGAATCCTTCCAGTCTGTGTTACAGCTGTTGATTCATTTATATCTTGGTGTCACTGGAAAAAACAATGGCAGAAATCTGTGCTGGGCAAACCAGATCTAGAGTTTTTCTGGCTTTGTGGAGGACTTCTTCATCTGCCATTGAAACAACCCCTTCCCTTATTACAGTTGACTTGAAATTTTGATTTATCTGTCTAAAGGCATTTCCTGGATTCACTTTTTTTTTTTTTTTAGCAGAAAACTACTTTGCTTCTTTTAGCTCCTGGTGTCTTCTACCCTAGAATAAAGATGCACAAGTTTTGGCTTGCATAATGCTGCATGATAAAGGTCATAAATGGTCTTATTTGGAAATTAATTCAAATAAGAGAACAAGCCAAACCCAAGCCTCTACTGGGCATGTTAATAATGTCATTTGTTTACAGAGTGTAAGATCGCTGCTAGAGGACATCCTGAATCATTGACTGTTGCCCTTAGTGCTTGCCCTTAGTTATCCCTGTTGTGGGGGAAGCGACTCCAAAGGTCAGAAAAGCTCTGCTGGACCAACACTGCCTGAAGATATCTATTCATCTTCTGGAAACCCTTGCTGATATTTTGAAAGATCAATGTTAGGATTTTGATGCTGAAAAAAAATAATTAATTGATGGGATTCACTTAATTCTGTGGACTAGTTCCAGTACAGTCATTGGCACTGCAATCCGGAGGAATTAGTGCTGCGGATCTTGAACAGTGACCAGGAAAAAGGAGAGTGTTGTAATGTCAGGAGAGTGTGGCAGCAGCTCAGAACAAGTGTCTGGGGGCGGTGACAGCAGTGCGTGTGACAGGAAAGCCCCATGGCATGTGTTGGGTTTATTTCTCACATGTGCAAAATCTGTGTGCAGTGGTGTTCCAGGATTTTTTGAGCGGTCTTCAATCCAGTATTTGCAGAAATATTCCCCACAGAAAACATATTTGCTTTAGTGCTTCTTTCAAACACAGATAAGAGTGTGAGAAGGCACAGGCAAAATATAATCTTTAAGAGAGGGTGTTTGCCACACAGGCAAGCAGGGCTTGTGTAGCTCCTCGCAGATCATATGCCATGTTTCAAGCAGGTAGAATGTAAAAGAGCAAACAAATAGGGAGCCATATTGTCAGCCATGCTGAAAAGTGCTCTGATGCTCTTTCCTAAGCATTTTCTCATCAACAACAAAATCAGATGTTTCTATCAGAAACACAAATAGCACAAACACATGGCTCTTGGCTCTTTCCTTTAGTAAGTAGCAGCAGCAATTAATTAGCTCTTGGAACATGTATCTGTGGAGAGAACTCAAAAACCCCACTTTGGTTTTTGGTTTTTTTTGTTTGTTTTGGTTTTTCTTTTTTTAAGCTTTAACAATATTTCTTGACAGCTCTTTATTATTATTTTATTATTTAATTATCAATGATTTTATTATTTTTTATTATTATTATTTTATTATTTAATGTGTGGAAGAAGCTGGCTTTCTGGCTTTGGCAGCAGGTAGACAAAGGGTTCCTTCCCACAAGTTTCGATTTAAGAGAGCACATTTCACTTATTACAGTGAATAAAGAGCAGGGGATATTCAAACACTCTGTGAAGGTCTCCAGGGTGTAGCTCTGGATAGTAGGCAGTGTTTATTCTCCATTTTGTATGCTTGTCAACAGCTCTTTGTGTCAGACTTTTTTTTTTTTAATGTAGGTTTTCTTCAGGAAAGTAATGAAAAGGAGTGAATGTTGTCTCAGCTGCCATAAAGTGTTACATTCTCTTTAGTATAAATCATCATCCTGAAGTTCATTAACCTTAATACAGTTTAGTCTTTATGTGTCATCAGTTGAGTCCAAGCCTTTCAGATGAGTCGTTTGCTACTTGCTGGATTTGTGGCAGCAAGGTCATTTTTGTGTATAATGACTTTATGCACAGGCCTCTCTCCTGCACTCTGCTCATTGAATTGAAATTGCATTTGTTGAGCTGAGAAGGTGTTTTGAAAAGAGCGGAGCTGTGACAGCCTAAAAGGAAGAACCATCTCCATAGGAGAAGTCCACCACTACCAAGGATGCCAGTGGAGTGGTGTGATAGCTCTGATTATCTTTTTTTTTTTTTCTTTATTTCTGCATGGTGTGTAAGTCAGAAATTGCCCTGTTGCAGCAAAAGGAAGCATGTGATTGAGGAATGTTCCCAAAGCTAGTACACACTCAACCTGGGCTGTTCTCAAAGTGATGCAGACATATGTGCTTGGGTCCAGAAGTGACTGTTGGTGAAGGCTGAGCAAGTTGGGCAGTCTCAGAGGTTGACAGCAAAGCTCAGTCACAGTCCTCAGCAGCCACCATAGCACACCAGCTGCTTTGCCAATGTCCCACACTGCCCAACTGACATATCATGGATTGGTTTAAAGGAGGGGTGTAAAGCAGGATAATATAGTCACTGACCTTGTGGATTTTTATGGGGATTTCATTCAATGCCTAGGGACTGGCATGACATAGACAGTGCTCATTGTAAGGTTTGATAAATAGGTGGTGCCGACTGGCACTGGTTGTGGAGCAGAGGCAGGGGTCCATGCAGTGTGTATGAGAAGAAAGATGAGGACAGGGCTAGGTCAGGAAGAACATATCTTGGGCAGTTGTCATTTCTTCTGTCCAAATTCCACATAATCTTTTTTTCTGTCTCCTCCAACAAATCGAAGGCATTTACAATTCTTGCTTTTAAACACTGCTGTCTGTTTCTGCTACTTTGTGGATTTTAAAAGGTGCCTTTACATATACACACAGATAAAATAAATTAAAAATCCATCCATAGCTTCATGTCATCATTCATCTGGCTGCATGAAGCTCACCTATTGACAGAAATCATTTATCTCCGGTAGACCTTCCTTCTCAAAGTCTGAAAGTCTGTCACCTCCTGTCATGGTCTGTCATACAAACATCACATGCAGTGTTAACCTAGCAGTTAGAAGAATTTTGAATTTTGTTTCAAGTCCATTGGATTTATTTTTTTTTTTGAGAAAAAAAAAGAAACAAACAAAAAACAAACAAGAAAAAAACAAATAAACAAAACAAATAAAACAGCACTTAATACAATGGGGGTAAATTGTCTTAAAGGTTAAGGGCAGAGGCTGGGTCTCAATTTATCCCAGTAATCTTCCTAGAGTGTGTGAAGGAATCCTGCAGACTGCAGGAAAAGTGCTTGAGTCAGATGCTTCTCTGCTCAAGACTGAATAAGGGCATGAGTTGATCTAAACACATATATTTTCTTCTGTGCTGGAGAGATAGCAGGAGGAGAAAAAAAAATAAATCAATGCTGTCTGGCTAAATTTCTAGTTCTGTTTCACGAGGCTGTTACTTGGCTGATCTTACCTCCAGACATTGCAGAATAGCCCTATTGCATTCCTTCTGCAGTGAACTGCCTGGATTTTCCTCAGAGAAAGCAGACTTGGCCTTTTCCTTCAGCTTCTGCTGCTTCTTTGTCTTGTTCTTTTGGGTTTTTTTGTTTGGTTTTGGTTTGTTGTTTTTTTGGTTTTTTTTTTATCTTCCCACCCCTTTTTGTTTTCTTTAGGCTGTTTCTCTTGATGCCCTGTTCTGATTCCTCCAATGTCCTCCTCTCCAGGGTTCTGAGAGGGCAATGCAGATTAGTTGGTTTTCCAAGCCAGAGAAGTGCAGTAGCCTATTCTTGACCTCAGAAAAATAATGACTTGTATAGGTTTTGCTGATTCGTATAGGGTTACAATTGGTGTTGAACTTGAGTATCTTTGCTTAATATGGTTTAAATTAGTAAATTAAAAAAATAATGTAAACATAGTATAAAACAATATTTTTTCTTCTTTTAAACAAATTTGTGCTGTTTTTCCTTTGTTTTCAGAAAACTCTTCTTTTTTGCAGCCACAAAACATTTCCAACTAAAGCAATGATAATCCTTTGAAATGTATTGTAATGATGATTGCTATATTCAAGGTCTGCATAAAGAGTAGGGTTACGGTTTTGAAAAGCCATATAATTTGCCTAAACTGGAGCTCCTAATCTTTGTTACCCTATCACCTATCATACTGAACAATCAATCAATTAATTGTATTGACCCCTGTCCATTAACTAGTTTGCCTTCAGTTCTTGCCTAGGTGAAGGGCCCATGAGGACACAGGTGCTATCCTGAGCTGTATCACTGGGAACAAGACTGGGGCCAAAGTAATGTTTGAAATCCCTTCTTTTATTTGTAGAACAAATGTTTTCACCCAACTGTAGCACAGTCAAGCAGTGTGAAGAAAACATTACGATACCCTTGTCTATCTGTCTGTGTTTTTATAAGGTCACCCATCACCGTGGTATTTAAGTGTCTTTCTTCTTTCTGTTAAGGGTCCTGGTCAGGAGTTGAAAATAAGGAAGAGAGGAAGAAAGCCACAAAGAAAGAGGCATATGACAAGTGAAAAATACGGAACTGGAGGTGAACCTTAAACACTCAGAGGAATTTGCCTTGAGGAGCAAGAACCCTTGAGACCTGTGTGTAGACGTTGGAAAAAAGAACCTGTGAACAATAGTAAAGGCTATGAGTGTGCTGTCCTCTGACAGGTATGTAAACCTTCAGATTAAAATAACAGCTTCAAAAATCCTTCTGTCAGAGTGAGTTTGCTTTAGCTAGTCAGGATTTCAGGGGAAGTATCACAAAGACAATATATATCACGTGGAGATAGCAAAGAAAAACTCTAATTTCTAAACAGGTCAGTTCTTGAAACATATTCTTTATAGCTTGACAAAATTATGATGACATTAAAATAGCATTATATAAAATCAGTTAAGGATTAGAACTAGTGGATTTTTTAGATTTTTTTTCTGCATATATTAAATCATCTTGAAGCTGAATATTGTACTCAAGAAGGAGAATGAAAAAAAAAGGAAGAGCACAAACTGAAGTTTCGCTTTGTTTGGCTTTGTGTCAGTTGTTTTTTTGTTTTATTTTTATTTGAAAATATTTTCACCTGTAATTCTTGCAAACCTGATACTCTTTTACATCACAAACTAATTGGAAACAGTTCCTTAATAGGCTTTTAAAATGTTATCTTAATGTAGCAAATATTTCCACTCTGTTTTGTTTTGTGTTTGGGGTTGGTTTTTTTTGTTGTTGTTGTTTGGGTTTTTTTTGGGGGGGCGGGGAGGGGCAGTTTGTTATTGTGGTTGTTGTGTTTATTATTGTTATCTTTACATTCATGGTGATACAGAGGAGAGGATGGCAGGTATTTTAATCACATCTGTTACCCAGCCTCTCTCTGGTTGTGCCACCCTGCAAATTGTGTGGTGAGGAACAACCTTGTGCTTTAGTGATGTCAGTCTGCAATTGTGATACTACTTACGGAGTAGAGATGGGAGGGTGAGGGCATCCAAGTGTCCTCACTTCCATCCCTTGAGTGAGAGTTCCTACTTGCTTCGAGTGGGCAAACCTTAGAGTTTAGAGATGTTTGAAGAGGCTGGTGATAATAGGGGGTTAAGTGTGTCTTGCTCTGGTTTATTTTCCCAGTTTGATTAAATATAAATGCCTCTGAATATCAACTATTTGTATGCTAATCACATCCCTTCAACAAACACAAGCCACTTAACTCAACTCCCTTTTACATACTGTAAAGAAGTAAGAGAATTCCTGACCACAGAAAGCAGGCATGATGTATATAAAAGGAGTGAAAGTATTCAATGTGCTCATTGATAGTTTAATCAGCAGCTTCCTCCACCCAGAGATCTTCCTTGAGGTTTACTGATAACCACATGTAATGATGTGGTTTCTTGTCACTAGTAACAGCTTTGTGAGGCATCAACATGTGGTGAAAAATCTTATTACTCACTAAGTGGCATTTAACTGACCTAGTTACCCCAAGAGCTAATTGCTAGCATGTATATATTGCCACATCTTCCAGCAACAGAGTAGACCTCAAGAAGCGTTTAGCAAAAGTTTTAGCAGCTCTAAGGCCATGTTCCTGTCAGGTATAAGGCCCATTGGAGTCACTGGCTGGCTTTCCTGTGAAGCAAAGTCGACTGAAAGGTCAAATTCTTAAAATCATCTCATGAACTTTGGCATTTACTTTGACAAATCCCACATCTCCATACATGGACACTAGTTCAACAAGCTACTTAGATCTATGACCAGCTTAGAAAGATATGAGTCATTGCACTGTTTTCAACATGGTGACTTACATCCTTCACCAGCGTCCCACAAGCTGCCCCTCTGGGTTGGCCCTTTCCCTCCAGCAGGCTGTTGAGAAGGCTTGTCTGAGGTTTCAGGTGTTTATTAATGGAAAATGCATCATGATGATGGATTGTGTTTTGGCTGCCTGCTTGGAAACTTTGACCCCAAATAATGACCCTAAATACTGGGATTTCTGTATAGTTCTCTCCTATTTGATTTCACCAAGAATGTCATATGTAAAGGCATGAATTCAAGAGGGAGAACCTTTCCAGAAATATCAGTCTTCCCCTGTCTCTCGAATATGAGCAGTAAAATTATTTGCTTTAATTCTTTTGTCCTTATTTCAGTTTGTATGTACCCCTTCTATGCAATGAACATCACAAATCCAAAGGATTGTTCACAATTGTTCCTCAGACCTATTGTGTGCCCAGGTGGCAAAGAAGGCCAAGGGCATCCTGGCCTGTATTAGAAATAGTGTGAGCAGCAGAAGTTGGGAGGTGTTTTTCTCCCTGTACTCAGCACTGGTGAGGCCTCACCTCGAGTACTGTGTTCAGTTCTGGGCACCTCAGTACAAGAAAGATATCGAGATGCTGGAGCGGGTGCAGAGGAGGGAAACAAAGCTGGTCAAGGGACTGGAGAATAGATCATATGAGGATCATTTGAAGGAGTTAGATGTGTTTAGTTTGAGAAGAGGAGGCTGAGGGGAGACCTCATCACTCTCTATAAGTACCTGAAGGGACACTGTGGAGAGGTTGGTGCTGGTCTCTTTTCTCAGGTAATTAGTGACAGAAATAGAGGGAATGGCTTCAAGCTTAAACAAGGTAGGTTTAGACTAGACACTAGGAAGAAGTTCTTCACAGAAAGAGTGGTGGGAAATTGGCACAGGCTGCCCAGGGAGGTGGTTGAGTCGCCATCCCTGGATGTGTTTAAGCATTGTTTGGATGTGGTGTTGGGAGATATGGTCTAGGGGTGAACTTGCAAGTAGGGTTAAAGATTGGACACGATGATCCCAAGGGTCTTTTCCAACCTGAATGATTCTGTGATTCATACATGTCTATCAGAGAATCATAAAAATCAGAGATGGAAAAGCTCTTCTACATTAGATCATCTCATCCCTGCCCTTGCTGATGCAGATGTTTCCCCCTGTACAGTATATTCTCCAGTGCTTTGTCCCATCTAGCTTTAAGTAGATTAAATATGGTACTTTCTCACTGCCCTGTCAGAAGCTGTTGGAGGTGCTCGGGGGGTAATTGACACTGGCACCCTTTGAAGGTATGTTGTGGACCTTACAACACTTGTCATTTGTATCCAAACACAGTGCTTTCCTCCAGCTGTCATGAGTATTGTGTGGCCATAATTCTTTCAGACCCAGCATAAGCCTGTGCCGAACACTTGCAACTAAAATGGAACAAAAGAAATGAAAATGTGGTTTTGGTTTCTTTTTGGCAGACAGTGTACATAGGGTTAATTCTTCAGAGCAGCCTGGAGGTGAAATAGTAAGGTGAAGGCCTCCAGAATATTTTGTTGATGAAAACTAGTGGTATTGAGACATGATGTGCTTGTCTGCACATGAAGCTTTTTCTTAGCTAGAGAGGTATATTTTATAGGGTTAAAGTAATGGCTACAATCAAAATAACAACTGTCTGCTCTCAGGATGTAGAAAGCAGAGTTAGCTGGACAGTGAGTGCTTTTGAGGAATGCTACTGATGATGCACATGTTTAAGCAAAGCAGTAATAATGTTTGGGGTTTCTTTTTCATCCCAGAAAAGTGTTTCACTTGCCCCTGCTCGACCTGTGCAACTGCTTCGGGGTTGGGAGATACCTGTCACTCCCATAGATAGGACAGTTTTTGTCAGGAATTCAATAATAAGCTACTGGACTTCTTGTGTTCAGACTCTAATTTTTGAACTATTCTGTTTCTCCCCAAAAACACACCATCATGAACAGAAAACAGAACATTGGCTTAATTGGTTTCTTTCACCTCTTACTATCACCAGAACCCCAGTTTATAATTCTACCAGCTATAGCTCTATAAAGTTATTAATCTCCAACCACAGCTGTCTGTCCAGATCACTGTCATTACTCATTTCTGTAGCTTTACAGATAGGAGAATACTGTCCCTTGGAGTAGCCTCTTACTCCACTCATATTGAAGGATCTTGAGACAAGAATTATTCATAGTACTCCCATTGCTTGCCATTGCTGCCTCTGAGTTCAGAAACTGAGATTACATCACGTATCCCAGCATTTCTTGGACATGTAGCACCACATTAAAATGTCATTTTAAGCAATTAATATTTTATTTATAAATACTTATAAATATTTATTCTAAATGAGGCTTTAACTGCTGCCAATGAGAAAACAATCTATTTACATTTGTATTAAAACATGTTCAAAAGTTTAATTCTAAGAGAGAATATTCAGCTGAACTTAAAAAAAAACAGTGCCCTGCTCTGGCTTGTTCATGCCAGGCTGACACATTCAGCTGAGAAGGTGGATTTCATTGTCTTCCACACTAAATCCAAGAAACCAAGCTCTGATGATTTAGGGAACAGTTAAATACTTGACGTTCTTGTCTTACTTGGGCAATATTCCCGTTGGAGACTGTGGGTCAAATTCTACTCTTGATATCCCCGTGTGACTCGTGGCTGGAGGAGTTTTGCTAGATATAAAAGATGGGGTTTTGTTACTGTAAAGACAGTAAACTGAAAATGGGAGTCATCCTCCTGCCTCCAACCATGGGCTTTATATCTAAGTCTGAAGGTACCCTTATCGTGCAGTGAAACAGAGGTCTGACTCCACTGGAGTAATCTTCTGTTTGGTAGGGATCCCTCCCCCCCCCCCCCCCCCTCCCCCCTCCCTCTCCCCTCTCCTCCCTCTCCCCCCCCCTCTCCCCCTCCCCCCCCCTCTCCCTCTCCCTCTCCCTCTCCCTCTC